>JAUPTC010000558.1:0-44005 GCA_030762895.1 Sophora flavescens
ATTTCTTACCAGCCAATACATAGTTACTTCCGTTGTCACTCACTAGTTGCACAACATTGCTTTCTCCAATCTCTTCGACAAAACTGTCCAGCAGCTGAGTATGATGATCAGCAGGGGAGGGGAGCTGCAACAAACAACATATGAGAAAGCTGATGATGCATAGTTCTTATATTTTTTTTTTCATTTCAATTTTAGTTGTGTTTATCTGATTATCTACTTATCACATTGTGCCTCATGATTTACTTTTTGATATCTTGTCTGGATGCTAGATTGTTGGATTTTGTTTGTTGATGGTTTCATTTTCAGTTGAATGTTGAAGTTATGGATTTTAGATAGAGAAGAAATTAATATAAGAAAAAGAATGAAGACTCTACTTGAAAACTGAAACTGAATATGTCCCTTGTATTAACATTCCAATAGGACTACAATATATAATAGATAGGGGAACCTGATTCCTAGAGCATTAATTATCTATGCTAAGTCCTAGTAGAATAGATAAAATGAAACTAAGAATACAATGGATGAGAATCCACCACCCACACCGTTCAACTGTCCAAGCTTAATATAACATTAATCCTAATCTAATTTCAATAAGAATATTAATTATAAGCAATTTCCAATAATCTTCTAGCATCAAGTTTAGGCAGTGAGCAGCACATGGAGTCCAAAACATGTTTGGTCTCTTGGCTTGCCATAGTTTACCTAAGAGTCAAGTCAATAAAATTAAATAAGTGCCAAACTAACAATAATTGATGACATTTGTGCATGAAGTGCAGAACATTTCTTACCAGCCAATACATTGTTACTTCCGTTGTCACTCATTAGTTGCACAACATTGCTTTCTCCAAACTCTTCGACAAAACTGTCCAGCAGCTGAGTATAATGATCAGCAGGGGATGGGAGCTGCAACAAACAACATATGACAAAGCTGATGATGCATAGTTCTTAAATTTTTTTTTCTTTTCAATTTTAGTTTATGTGTTTATCGATTATATGCTTAGCACATTGTGCTTCATGATTTACTTTTTGATATCTTGTCCGGATACTAGATTGCTGGATTTTGTTTGTTGATGGTTTCATTTTCAGTTGAATGTTGAAGTTATGGATTTTAGATAGAGAAGAAATTAATATAAGAAAAAGAATGAAGACTCTACTTGAAAACCGAAACCTAATATGTCCCTTGTATTAACATTCCAATAGGACTACAATATATAATAATTAGGGGAAGCTAATTCCTAGAGCATTAATTATCTATGCTAAGTCCTAGGAGAATAGATGCAATGAAACTAAGAATACAATGGATGAGAATCCACCGTCCACACCGTTCAACTGTCCAAGCTTAATATAACATTAATCCTAATCTAATTTCAATAAGAGTATTAATTATAAGCAATTTCCAATAATCTTCATCACATGGAGTCCAAAACATGTTTGGTCTCTTAGCTTGCAATAGTTTGCCTAAGAGTCAAGTCAATAAAATTAAATGAGTGCCAAACTAACAATAATTGATGACATTTGTGCATGAAGTGAACAACATTTCTTACCAGCCAATACATAGTTACTTCCGTTGTCACTCACTAGTTGCACAACATTGATTTCTCCAATCTCTTCGACAAAACTGTCCAACAGCTGAGTATGATGATTAGCAGGGGAGGGAGGCTGCAACAAACAACATATGACAAAGCTGATGATGCATAGTTCTTATATATTTTTTTTCTTTTCAATTTTAGTTCTCTGTGTTTATCTGATTATCTGCTTATCACATTGTGCCTCATGATTTACTTTTTGATATCTTGTCTGGATGCTAGATTGCTGGATTTTGTTTGTTGATGGTTTCATTTTCAGTTGAATGTTGAAGTTAGGGATTTTAGATAGAGAAGAAATTAATATAAGAAAAAGAATGAAGACTCTACTTGAAAACTGAAACTGAATGTGTCACTTGCATTAACATTCCAATAGGACTACAATATATAATAGAAAGGGGAACATGATTCCTAGAGCATTAATTATCTATGCTAAGTCCTAGGAGAATAGATGCAATGAAACTAAGAATACAATGGATGAGAATCCACCGCCAACAACGTTCAACCGTCCAAGCTTAATATAACATTAATCCTAATCTAATTTCAATAAGAATATTAATTATAAGCAATTTCCAATAATCTTATAGCATCAAGTTTAGGCAGTGAGCAGCACATGGAGTCCAAAACATGTTTGGTCTCTTGGCTTGCAATAGTTTACCTAAGAGTCAAGTCAATAAAATTAAATGAGTGCCAAACTAACAATAATTGATGACATTTGTGCATGAAGTGAACAACATTTCTTACCAGCCAATACATTGTTACTTCCGTTGTCACTCACTAGTTGCACAACATTGCTTTCTCCAATCTCTTCGACAAAACTGTCCAACAGCTGAGTATGATGATCAGCAGGGGAAGGGAGCTGCAACAAACAACATATGACAAAGCTGATGATGCATAGTTCTTATTTTTTTTTTCTTTTCAATTTTAGTTCTATGTTTATCTGATTATCTGCTTATCACATTGTGCCTCATGATTTACTTTTTGATATCTTGTCTGGATACTAGATTGCTGGATTTTGTTTGTTGATGGTTTCATTTTCAGTTGAATGTTGAAGTTATGGATTTTAGATAGAGAAGAAATTAATATAAGAAAAAGAATGAAGACTCTACTTGAAAACCGAAACTGAATATGTCCCTTTTATTAACATTCCAATAGGACTACAATATATAATAATTAGGGGAAGCTAATTCCTAGAGCATTAATTATGTATGCTAAGTCCTAGGAGAATAGATGCAATGAAACTAAGAATACAATGGATGAGAATCCACCGTCCACACCGTTCAACTGTCCAAGCTTAATATAACATTAATCCTAATCTAATTTCAATAAGAGTATTAATTATAAGCAATTTCCAATAATCTCCTCACATGGAGTCCAAAACATGTTTGGTCTCTTAGCTTGCAATAGTTTACCTAAGAGTCAAGTCAATAAAATTAAATGAGTGCCAAACTAACAATAATTGATGACATTTGTGCATGAAGTGAACAACATTTCTTACCACCAATACATAATTACTTCCGTTGTCACTCACTAGTTGCACAACATTGCTTTCTCCAATCTCTTCGACAAAACTGTCCAAGAATCTGATTATGATGATCAGCAGGGGAGGGGAGCTGCAACAAACAACATATGACAAAGCTGATGATGCATAGTTCTTATATTTTTTTCTTTCTTTTCAATTTTTGTTCTCTGTGTTTATCTGATTATATGCTTAGCACATTGTGCTTCATGATTTACTTTTTGATATCTTGTCTGGATGCTACATTGCTGGATTTTGTTTGTTGATGGTTTCATTTTCCGTTGAATGTTGAAGTTATGGATTTTAGTTAGAGAAGAAATTAATATAAGAAATAGAACGAAGACTCTACTCGAAAACTGAAACTGAATATGTCCCTTATATTAACATTCCAATAGGACTACAATATATAATAGAAAGGGGAACCTGATTCCTAGAGCATTAATTATCTATGCTAAGTCCTATGAGAATAGATGCAATGAAACTAAGAATACAATGGATGAGAATCCACCGTCCACACCGTTCAACCGTCCAAGCTAAATATAACATTAATCCTAATCTAATTTCAATAAGAGTATTAATTATAAGCAATTTCCAATAATCTTATAGCATCAAGTTTAGGCAGTGAGCAGCACATGGAGTCCAAAACATGTTTGGTCTCTTGGCTTGCAATAGTTTACCTAAGAGTCAAGTCAATAAAATTAAATGAGTGCCAAACTAACAATAATTGATGACATTTGTGCATGAAGTGAACAACATTTCTTACCAGCCAATACATAGTTACTTCCGTTGTCACTCACTAGTTGCACAACATTGCTTTCTCCAATCTCTTCGACAAAACTGTCCAACAGCTGAGTATGATGATCAGCAGGGGAAGGGAGCTGCAACAAACAACATATGACAAAGCTGATGATGCATAGTTCTTATTTTTTTTTTCTTTTCAATTTTAGTTCTATGTTTATCTGATTATCTGCTTATCACATTGTGCCTCATGATTTACTTTTTGATATCTTGTCTGGATACTAGATTGCTGGATTTTGTTTGTTGATGGTTTCATTTTCAGTTGAATGTTGAAGTTATGGATTTTAGATAGAGAAGAAATTAATATAAGAAAAAGAATGAAGACTCTACTTGAAAACCGAAACTGAATATGTCCCTTTTATTAACATTCCAATAGGACTACAATATATAATAATTAGGGAAACCTGATTCCTAGAGCATTAATTATGTATGCTAAGTCCTAGGAGAATAGATGCAATGAAACTAAGAATACAATGGATGAGAATCCACCGTCCACACCGTTCAACTGTCCAAGCTTAATATAACATTAATCCTAATCTAATTTCAATAAGAGTATTAATTATAAGCAATTTCCAATAATCTTCACATGGAGTCCAAAACATGTTTGGTCTCTTAGCTTGCAATAGTTTGCCTAAGAGTCAAGTCAATAAAATTAAATGAGTGCCAAACTAACAATAATTGATGACATTTGTGCATGAAGTGAACACCATTTCTTACCAGCCAATACATAATTACTTCCGTTGTCACTCACTAGTTGCACAACATTGCTTTCTCCAATCTCTTCGACAAAACTGTCCAGTAACTGAGTATGATGATCAGCAGGGGAGGGGAGCTGCAACAAACAACATATGACAAAGCTGATGATGCATAGTTCTTATATTTTTTTTCTTTTCAATTTTAGTTCCGTGTTTATCTGATTATCTGCTTAGTACATTGTGCTTCATGATTTACTTTTTGATATCTTGTCTGGATGCTACATTGCTGGATTTTGTTTGTTGATGGTTTCATTTTCAGTTGAATGTTGAAGTTATGCATTTTAGATAGAGAATAAATTAATATAAGAAAAAGAATGAAGACTCTACTTGAAAACTGAAACTGAATATGTCCCTTGTATTAACATTCCAATGGGACTACAATATATAATAGATAGGGGAACCTGATTCCTAGAGCATTAATTATCTATGCTAAGTCCTAGGAGAATAGATGCAATGAAACAAAGAATACAATGGATGAGAATCCACCGTCCACACCGTTCAACCGTCCAAGCTTAATATAACATTAATCCTAATCTAATTTCAATAAGAGTATTAATTATAAGCAATTTCCAATAATCTTCTAGCATCAAGTTTAGGCAGTGAGCAGCACATGGAGTCCAAAACATGTTTGGTCTCTTGGCTTGCAATAGTTTACCTAAGAGTCAAGTCAATAAAATTTAATGAGTGCCAAACTAACAATAATTGATGACATTTGTGCATGAAGTGAACAACATTTCTTACCAGCCAATACATTGTTACTTCCGTTGTCACTCACTAGTTGCACAACATTGCTTTCTCCAATCTCTTCGACAAAACTGTCCAGCAGCTGAGTATGATGATCAGCAGGGGAGGGGAGCTGCAACAAACAACATATGACAAAGCTGATGATGCATAGTTCTTATATTTTTTTTTCTTTTCAATTTTAGTTCTCTATGTTTATCTGATTATCTGCTTAGCACATTGTGCTTCATGATTTACTTTTTGATATCTTGTCTGGATACTAGATTGCTGGATTTTGTTTGTTGATGGTTTCATTTTCAGTTGAATGTTGAAGTTATGGATTTTAGATAGAGAAGAAATTAATATAAGAAAAAGAATGAAGACTCTACTTGAAAACCTGAAACCGAATATGTCCCTTGTATTAACATTCCAATAGGACTACAATATATAATATATAGGGGAACCCGATTCCTAGAGCATTAATTATCTATGCTAAGTCCTAGGAGAATAGATGCAATGAAACTAAGAATACAATGGATGAGAATCCACCGTCCACACTGCTCAACTGTCCAAGCTTAATATAACATTAATCCTAATCTAATTTCAATAAAGAGTATTAATTATAAGCAATTTCCAATAATCTTCTAGCATCAAGTTTAGGCAGTGAGCAGCACATGGAGTCCAAAACATGTTTGGTCTCTTGGCTTGCAATAGTTTACCTAAGAGTCAAGTCAATAAAATTTAATGAGTGCCAAACTAACAATAATTGATGACATTTGTGCATGAAGTGAACAACATTTCTTACCATCCAATACATTGTTACTTCCGTTGTCACTCACTAGTTGCACAACATTGCTTTCTCCAATCTCTTCGACAAAACTGTCCAAGAACTGAGTATGATGATCAAGCAGGGGAGGGGAGCTGCAACAAACAACATTTGACAAAGCTGATGATGCATAGTTCTTTATATTTTTTCTTTCTTTTCAATTTTAGTTCTCTTGTGTTTATCCTGATTATATGCTTAGCACATTGTGCTTCATGATTTACTTTTTGATATCTTGTCCGGATGCTACATTGCTGGATTTTGTTTGTTGATGGTTTCATTTTCAGTTGAATGTTGAAGTTATGGATTTTAGATAGAGAAGAAATTAATATAAGAAAAAGAATGAGGACTCTACTTGAAAATTGAAACTGAATATGTCCCTTGTATTAACATTCCAATAGGACTACAATATATCATAGATAGGGAACCCGATTCCTATAGAATTAATTATCTATGCTAAGTCCTAGGAGAATAGATGCAATGAAACAAAGAATACAATGGATGAGAATCCACCGTCCACACCGCTCAACCGTCCAAGCTTAATATAACATTAATCCTAATCTAATTTCAATAAGAGTATTAATTATAAGCAATTTCCAATAATCTTCTAGCATCAAGTTTAGGCAAAGTGAGCAGCACATGGAGTCCAAAACATGTTTGGTCTCTTGGCTTGCAATAGTTTACCTAAGAGTCAAGTCAATAAAATAAAATGAGTGTCAAACTAACAATAATTGATGACATTTGTGCATGAAGTGAACAACATTTCTTACCACCAATACATAGTTACTTCCGTTGTCACTCACTAGTTGCACAACATTGCTTTCTCCAATCTCTTCGACAAAACTGTCCAAAGAAATTGAGTATGATGATCAGCAGGGGAGGGGAGCTGCAACAAACAACATATGACAAAGCCGATGATGCATAGTTCTTATATATATTTTTTTTCTTTTCAATTTTAGTTCTCTGTGTTTATCTGACATCTCGCTTAGCACATTGTGCTTCATGATTTACTTTTTGATATCTTGTCCGGATGCTAGATTGCTGGATTTTGTTTGTTGATGGTTTCATTTTCAGTTGAATGTTGAAGTTATGGATTTTAGATAGAGAAGAAATTAATATAAGAAAAAGAATGAAGACTCTACTTGAAAACCGAAATCGAATATGTCCCTTGTATTAACATTCCAATAGGACTACAATATATAATAGATAGGGGAACCCGATTCCTAGAGCATTAATTATCTATGCTAAGTCCTAGGAGAATAGATGCAATGAAACTAAGAATACAATGGATGAGAATCCACCGTCCACACCGTTTAACCGTCCATGCTTAATATAACATTAACTACCCCGATTGAAAATTAGTATTTCATCCTTGTATCCTGTGGCCGTAATTACATCCGGCATAGTAACCTAAAGTTTGTCCATTGTGAGCAACCATTTTTTTTTTCTATCCTATTATTTCTGCCCATTTTTAAATCTTCTAGTTGTTTCAAATAACAAACAAGTTATGTTACTTATGGCTAACTTTTTTTTTATCTTTGTCGGTTGTTTCTGATGTTACTCTTCAGTGGGTTTTACCTTTCATGTGGGCATTAGTGCATTGGTGCCTAGCTATAGCTGGTGCCACCGCACTTCCGCCTCTATCATTGTGGTGTTTTTCATTTTTCTAAGATTATCTCGTAATTTGTCATTTTGTCTCGTAATTCGTGTCATTTTTTCTCTGTAATTGTGATTTTTTGCCGCACACAAGTACATTTGTGGGTACAGGCCTTTCTCCCCATTTTGCATTATCGAGTTAAAATGGTAGCTAATTATACTAGTTTTTATTTGATGATCAACTGGGGTTGACCTCTTAGATTGGATTAAGGAAAGGTTAATAGGATAATTTTCTATATACTTGGGAGATAAGAGTTGTCTTGACAGTATTTGTATTTAGGTTTATGGTTCCTCCTACTTTTAGTGTATGATATATATCTGTGGTCCAAGTATTCGTGAATGAATGATTTATAATGTAACCTGGAATAAATCTCTACACATTTTGAGATACTACATGGGGATTGCCTTTTGAGGCAATAACATATTTTGAGATACATGTGGGGGATTGCCTTTTTGTGGCAATCATGATTGTGGGTGCGTTTGATTCGCTAAAAATTAAGGGACCGGACAAAGCACAAGTATACTTGTTCCACGTTTAATTCAAAAAATGATCTAGGGACAGGACAACTAATGGAACAATGGACAAGACAAAAACTCAAAATCTTGTCCATCACAAAACCATGTGACAAAAAGTTGTCCCATGACAACTATAAAAAAAGATAAAAATACCCACATTTATTTCCCCTCTAAAATACCCTCCTCCCTCCCTCTCTCTCTATCATGCTTTACTCTCTCTCTACTTTTAGTTTACGTATTTTTTTTACGGATAGTTTACATATTATATGCACCGCGTATGATATATCATATCATCATATAATATAAATATTGCAAATCACAAAAACCCCCCCCCCACACACACACACACACACACACACACACACACACATATATATATATATATATAAAGATTATATATGTAATGCTTATAAAAAGATTTTGACCGGATAGTTTGTGTTTTGTATATAAAAATATATAATGCTTATTTAATTTATATAATATTTAATGCTTGTCCATTCATTTCGAATAGGAAAGGGTGTGCTTCACTGGAGTCCAACTCCGTTATATCACGACCCAGTACGGTATGTAGGTGTCCCCTTCTGATCCTATATGGAATCTGTTTATACAAGACATATATCCCTTATCTTGTGTTCTTTATATGTTTTTATTTATTCATGCAAGTTTTACTTGTCTATTTGTTGATTTTAATCACGTGTTCTTTATTTATGCAAAAGATGTATTGTGTTCCTCATGTTGATATTTATTGATGTTTTACTTGTCTATTTGTGTGTGCAACTGTTGCTTTGTATACATGTATGCCATGGCACCTTGGGTGAGTTCACTTTTATTTTATTTTATTTTTGTTTTCAATTTTTCTGCTTGCGTAATCGCCCCGTAAATCCAAAGCAATGTCGGAGGTTATCCTCAAAGAAGGTTACCAAGCCCGACCACCCTCTAGCTGGGCCCAACCTGTTGCTCCTATGCAACAACCTGGATATGGCTATGTGCAACCTGGAGCATACTCTGGTCCATCATCACAGTATAACGTGTCTCAGTCACCATATGCAGGCTATCCTCCCCAAAGAACTCGGTGGATATTCCACCAATTGGGACCCGCCCACCGCACCACCTCACCAAAGATCCTACTCATGGTGGTTATGATTACTATAGTCAACAACCACAAACAAAGAAGAAAATCCTCGGAGGTCCCGCACCTGCACTGATGGGTCCGGATACAATTACAATCAACCACCTTCCTCTCGGTTATAACCATTCGGGACAGGGTTATGCTCAGACAACTATAGTGCGTATAATTCACCACCACAATCGGGGTATGGTCACCAACAACTTACGATCAACAAGGCTATAGCTAAGCTCCTAGCTATGGTAGTAGGACTAACCCAAAGACAAGAGGGCCAAACTTCCAACTATGGATCGCAGGGGGATTCAGCCCAAGCTCCACCCGTCCAACCCTCTACAATGGCCCAAAGAAGGTTATGCTACCAACCAACAGCCAAGCCCAAACACCGCCAACTATCCACATCAAGGAACATCTCAACCAGGTTATGGGATACCCCCAACCTCCCAAGCAACTTATGGCAACACACCACAGCCCGGTTATGGACCTCCTCAATCTCAAAAGCCTAGTACAAACAGAGGCTATGGTCGGCCCAAGATACCCCCGCCCAGCCCCCCACCCTCCGGGTATGCTCAACCAGGGTATGGTCCTCAATCATATGGTGCGCCTCCCAGGGCCACCCGGTTATGGCCGTGCACCGCCATCATACAACAACAGTTCTTATGGTGCCGCTGGTTATACTCGGACAAAAAGATATTCTAGTGATGGTAATACCAATGGGAATATTCGTGGAAGCTATGATGGAGCAAATCGCACCAATTGTTCAACAGGTGGAGTTGCTAAAGCGTCACCTCCGAGCTAATATTTGTGTTTTTTTTTTTGTTCTCTTTATTGTAGTAGTGCAGTGTTTAGATGGAAGCATTGATGTATTGAGATTCTCGCTTTTTGAATATTTTGTTATTGTTAATTAGGAACTCACATTTTGTACTTTGTTGGATGTTGGAATCGCATGTTTTGAATTATCTTGACTCATGCCGTTTGGCTCGCTATTATTTCTGGGGTCCGATGCTCTTCCGAGTATTAGTGTGTTGCCCCATATTAGTGATTAATGAAGGTTCATATTCTCACTCTTAAACCTAAGTTCAATGCAAGTGTTATTGAATAGCGGCCACGACGGCGCCATGGTGGAAAGTGGTGGCGGGTTTCGAGGGAAACACCATATGGAGGTGGTGGCGTGGCAGGATTTTGTGGCGGAAAATGGCGGCCGCATGGCGAAGGCACCGCCATGACGGAAAAAATGGGTTTTTTTGGGTTTTTTGAGGAAAAAACCCTAAATCAGCCTTTCCGAGTTGCTTGGGTCGTGTGACCCGACTTGGAAATTGGGCCAAAATGGGCAAAACCCTAAAATCATATCCGACTTCCCACTTCTCATGTTCGTATATTGACGTGAACCTCATCTCTTCTCCCATTTCATCCTTTCTTCTCCAACCATCCACTCTCCCAAGTGACACCCACTCGTGTGACCACCGCTCGGCGATCATCGACCCCCGGCAACCACCCTCCGACCGGTGACCAGCGACAAGCCTATTCTAGGGGTGGTCAACTTTCCCCGACCCGACCGTGACCCGATTTACCCGCCAAACACAGCAAATGAACGGGCGGTTCATCACGGGTTCGCGGGTCATCTGGGTCTGTGTCTTGGTTTGAAATGGGTGTGGTTGAGCGGGTGCGGGTTCGAAAAACTGAACCCATGGGTATCCGCACCCGACCGACCATGTTAGTTTCATATAATTATATATATATTTTTAATTCTCGATTCTCCTTTATTCTGATTGGCTACATATAAATTTACTTTGATCTCATTTGTCCTCATTTAATCCTATCCTTATCCTTATCTTTAATAATAAATTATCATAATATCTCATAATAATTTTTAAAAATCTCTCATCCTCTCTTCTTCATTCGTTCTCCACTCTCCACACTCTCACTTCTCAATCTCTCATCTCATCTCCATCCCTCTGATTCCTCTCTCACCACCACGACTCCTGGCCTGCCAGCCATCGCACCACCACCCCTCCGCTTCCTTTCTCACCACCTAGCCTCTCTCTTCCCTTCCCCGTATGCGCGCCGCTGCATGCCTCCATCTTTGTCTCTCCATCTCTTGTTCGAGCAGTAACGCCGGGCTTAGGATTTCTATGAGCAGATCGTTGTTGGTTTCAAGACCGGATGAGCAGATCGATGTCCCTCCGAGTCGATCCGCCTCTACATCTTCCACTCCCGGCGAGCGCACCATTCCACTCCTCCGCCGCGAGCCGCTCTACCATCTCTTCGTCTTCGTCTTCATCCTCCGCCCGAGACGCATCAAGCTCTTCCAAGCCAGTCATCCCTCGTTGCTGTATGTTTTGCTCTAGATCTCATGAACGAGGAAGCATCCAACAAAGAAAAAAAAGAGTTGCTTGATGTTGAAAGTTTTGATGCTTTTTTTTTGTTGAAAGTTTGAAACTTTCTGGGTTTATGTTGTTGTTTACGATTTCTGGTTTGAAAGTTTGGTCAGATCTATTCTCAATTTCTCATCTTGCTCTGGTTTTGTGTTTTTTTTTTTTGGTTTCTACGTTTATCTTCTTCTGGTAGCTGTGTAAGACTAATTTGTTTTTGTTTGATCCTCAACCGAGGCAATCCAACCCGCAAACCCATCAACCCGCCTAATCCGAACCCGCTCAAACCGAAGCTTCAATCGGACGGAATGGGTCATTTATTCTTATGTCCAAAACCGACCAAACCCGAAATGGGTCACCCGAAACCGACCATACCCGACCGATGACCACCCCTAGCCTCTTCTATTTTCCTTTTTCAGTCCGAAAATGGCTTCCAAACCATTAGGTAACCAAGAAATTGATTATGTTGGGATTGAGGAAGAGGATTAGTTTTGTGATGATGTTTTTATTATTTTGTTATTTGAATTTTGAAGTTATTGGAAATAGTAGCATTTAAGGCTTATGATTCGTGTATCTTGGTTTAATTCGTTCATGTACTTATGCTTAGGGTAATGCACTAGAATTTATTTATCTTGTAATCATAACACTTGAGCACATTCAGAAAAATAGTATTTATATACACTCCATAATCAATTACATGTTAGGCTAAAATGTACTTTTCGTCCCCCAAGTTTTTTAATTTGGCAAAAATGATCCCCCAAGTTTTTTCTTGGGGATTTCAGTCCTCAAAGATTTCCAAAGTTGCAATAATCATCCTTCTGTTAAACTTCCGTCCAAATATTAACGGAATGGATTTGTGGCACAGTAGTTCAATGAAGGTACCTATGTTTACTGCCATGTTGCTGCACTTATACTTAAATATATTTAAAAATTAAATTATTAAAATGATGTTTCAATTAAATTATTAGAAATAGAATAGAATTATAATTGATAATTGAAAGGTCAAACTCAAAATCTTCTTCTCTTTCTCTATGTTAATAAACCCACAATTCCGTTTTCCCAATAAATTGTACACAAGGGTCATTTTCATAATGCAATCTATCCACACTGCCACAAACTACTTGGTTAATTTGTTCATCGGAAACATCTTCAACAATATATTGAGAACCCTGAATCAATTTGTGCCCTGGATGAATACCACAAACCCACACAGCTAGAAATACCCTCAAAGAACCATGAGAGAAATTTAAATCATCTCACCGCCACACAACCATAACACCGCCTACCGGGGTTCTTCTTCTATGGCTACGAGACCGAAGAGTGAAGAGGAAGAAAAAGGAAGAAATCTCGCTTGATTTGGGTTTATCTTCCATGGGTTTTTATTCCATGGTTACGAATGTCACTCGAATTTGGCTAAAAAGGAGAAGCTCGAAGGAGAAGCTGGTATGAAGTCCACCGACCTGCCAAGGAGAAGCTCAAGACGACGATGAAGATGGGGGCAGAGTAGAAGGATACGAACCCTCTTCGTAAACTTTTGTTGTATAATATGAGACTTTATGATATTTTATATCAATTTAGTTTATTGTTCTTGTTATAGGTTGTTAGTTTTTTTGATGTTATATTTGTTTTTATAATTTTTTTTTTATATATATATATATATATATATTTTTTTGTTTTGTCCGCCATGACATCCATCATATGACCACATCGTCATCCGCTTTTATGTATGATAGATTTTTGGCGGGTCGCCATCCGCCATCTATAAGATCGGGTTCAACGTCAACGCACAGCTTGCATCCTTCTTTTTCTATTGTTTTTGAAATTCAGACGCTTCGTAAGCAAATCACGCGATGGATTCTTTGTCTAAATTCTGGTCATTTTTTTCATACTTTCTAAGGCCCGCTTCCTCGCTTGGCTAGTATCCTTCACGAGGACAAAGGCCGGATTCACCTTCCAGCGTCTTGTGGTGTGAGTTTTTTTTATTTTCTTGTTGGGTGGCTCATGCCCTGTTAGATATTAGAGATTTAGAGGGGGGAAAAGTGACTAGCCTCTCGATTAGTTTGTCTACATACATGTAATGAGAGAAATGGGTATGCAGTGCTCGATCCAATTCTCGCTTCGGTTTTGGTTTAATCTTTTATTTGAATGTGATTGGGTATTGAAAGTACTTATTTGGGCGTATAGCTACTTCGTATATCATAAAATAATTCAATGTTGTTGGTGCAAGAACACTCTAATCTTACACACACACACAAAGAAGAATTAGAGAGAAAATGAATATCACAAACTGAAATTTTATTCACTAATATCACTTCACTATTACACTCTCTCACACATTTCACACTTCTCTACACAATTGTATCACTTACTATATCTATTTATAGACTTACACATACGCTAACTAACTCTCCTAATAGCTTCTAACTAATCACTCTAGTTACAACAAACTAATCACACTTTAACAAACTCCTAACAACTAACTAATTTGGATTATCTCCAACACACCCCCTTATTTCAAATTAGCTAAAAGTACAAAATACAAAATACAATTTTACACTCAAATTTGCATTTTTATAATGCACACATTATTAACACTAAAACACACATATATCCTCCCGGATCCCATATCAATCTTTTAAAGAACACTACAAAAAAACCTATTTAGCAACCGAATATTTCGATCGCTAAACATGATAATTCTGTTGCTATACCGTATAGACCAATTAGCGACCGAATTAAGGGGGTAGCAGAAACCCTGGTCGCTAAATGTTTAGCGACCGAACTTATATTTTGGTCAGAAAATCTGCGACCGATATTTCGGTCTCAAAAGTATATATTTCGATCGCCAGATAGTTGGTCGCATACCCAGCTCGCTTAATTTGGTGACCGATATTCGGTCGCTATTTTGGTCGCAAATTTTGATTTTTTTTTTTTTTTAATTTTCCTCGAATAATCCTCGCCGACCAAATATCGTTTTTCAACTATTACCCCATTGATTTTTAATTACTTATATCAACAAAATACACCAATATTTTTTTAAAATAAATAGAAAACGTAAATATGATGTACTAACGATCCAAAGCACCACAGTCAATATGATCAAGAAAACATATACATTAATTAACGCAAGTTTAATAATGGTTTATAAAAAAAGTTTAATAAGTACTAATTAACGATCAAAACATAAAAATACACCACAGTCAATAAGTACTAATCAAAATATCAAAACTTATCAATCTTCCAAAGGGATGAACATGTAGAAACGAGAACCCCCAAGGTACTTAAACTTTGCCAATGCACCAGTGGACAACAAATACAACTCCCTGATACCATTTGTATCTGTTGCAAAATATGGGCGATCCTCAAAGATTACTATATTCCCATTGAACAGATTTCCGTTTTTGTCTTCAATAGTCACAACACGCGGTATTTGTTGTCCCCAACGACGGTAGAATGATCGCGGGATTGAAATCAAATCCTGCAAATACACAAGAACAATTTAGTAAATGATTAGTTTATGCCTTAACCATCATTACGTGAATCCGATCGTTATTCTTAAGTTGATGAGATACTCGCACTGGTCTATATGGATGACTGTCTCAAAACATTTAGTCGGGTCCATTTTCTGATAAAACGATAAGGAAAACAAGTCATATGTCTAAACTTCATCAAGTGACAATAAGAAAAGATGGAAAGATCCATGTAGTATACTAGCATGTTAAAATAGAACAAAGAAATGCAACTTCACATGCAACTTTACAGATTAGCAAACATAGTAGTTTTCAGAAAGTAGATGCTTTTACGTCGTTTTGAAGGATGGTCATAGAGAGGACTTTTCCTACCTAAGTGCCTAGATAACCTAGTAAGGATGGTCATCAACAACTATTTCTGGAAAGCTCCATTTCCTAGTGAAACAAATGAGTAAAAAACCAGAGTTGTTTTCATAATATTGTGTACAAAGTCTGTTTTCTAATGTGAATAATGTTTTAATGATGACGGCACGTCATGCATGTGCCTGGCAAACCGTGCCTAGCCCTTCATTTTATCTAACCCAATACTAAATCCTTCATTAACTAAGAGACTAGCTTTTCTAGGCATCAAAAAAAGACATTCTAATTAAGCTCATGGACTTTAAATTAGTAAATGAATATTAACAACAACAAAGTCATGCCATTTACTGAACTAATAACACTTTGTCAATTCATTCCAATGCTTATAATGTAAATATATACAAATATGATTCCATAATCATTTCCAAACAAGTTATCAATAAATACATATCAAATTATTCTAATTACATTGATTCATTGTTATTGAAAGATTTTTATTTTAAAGAGAATAAAGTATTCTTCATAGCAATCCAAATGTATGAACATGCTCAGATATAAGTACCAGCCTACAATAAATTTACATCATCAAACAGAAAAGAGATAAGTAGAATTACCAAATGAATCCGATTCAAAATGAGTGAAAAGCTCTCTTGGAATTACAAGCTACAATAATGTTTTTAGATCATTTCATACTCCAACAAAGAATATTTTTTTGTTTACAAAGAAGTGAACAAGAACTTGAAATCCCTAAAACCCTCTTTTGAAATTTTTGAAACAGATTCAGACAAGAACCAACAAATTCATGGATTCCAACCGAATCAAAATACAATACAATCGGAATGCATACACGCACAATACGATATGAAATTATTCACAACAAGTAAACAGCTGCATCACAGAGGCTATAGATCATACTATTGTGAGATATTCAAAGACATAAATTTAGCCAAGATATGGAAAGATAAACAGACCAGAAATTACAAGTTCCATATTTAATAGAAAACACATCATTAACACAGGGACAATCTTGTTAACCGGACATGTTAAACTAGATTGGTCTTCAAACAACTGCCTCTAGATTGGTCATTTGTTTGAACTATAGCCATGAACTATCCATGTTTGAAATTGTAGACACCTAGCACAAAACAAATTGAAAATCCATAGCACACATCCTCACTAGCCAATTTAGATGCATTTCACAAAGCGTAACTCGAATCTAAATCAAAGACTAAGATGCTGAAATGGAAGGTAATTTCACAGCCTAATTCAACAAGAAGCAAACCGTAAGGGTTCTCGATTAAATTTTCCCGCTAAATTGGTACGCCAATAATCAACAAAAACCAAAACCTGTTTATGTTTCGCAGCCTCACAGCAAAGAATGGCATTATGTGGCTCAAGTAAACATCAATTCTAATCTCACAGTCTTGACTTTTGATATTTCGATGCATTCAAAAAAAAAGTTACAAAAACAGATTTCTCGTGCTTTCTCAATGAGAGCTTCCTAATCCTAATAGGAGTGATTAAATAATGACACATGAAAACAAATGATCATCACAACTCACAACTCACATGAAATACACAAGTAGCTCTTCTCAATAGTAAGCAATAAAGCAAGCAATGAAATACAAACAATCAACACAATTTATGAAATCAAACAAAGAAGAAAAATAAAAATGATACTGAGAGTCCATGCATGGTTACCTCAAGGCAGAGCAGCAGGGAATGCACAAAATGAGGAGAGAAGAGGGTAGGAGGAGCTCCACGCGCACGTGGTGACCGGAGAGCTGTGTGTTGGTAGCCGGAGTATTGGTTGGGGGCCTGAAACGGAGGGGGGGAATTAAAAACAGAGCAGGAAGAGGGGAAAGGAAGAGAGGAGAGGAAGAGGGAAGAGATGGAAGAAGAGGAGGAGGAGGACGGAGGCTTACCGGAGACGGCGGTGGTGGCGGTGCGCACTGCACGATGGTGGCGACGGTGACCAGTACTGGCGGCCTGAACGCGAGGGAGAAGAAGATGGGTGAGGAAGGAAGAGATGGCAGAAATGAGGAAGAAGGGAAAGATTTCACGATTTTAGGGATTTATAATTTGGCGACCGAAATAATCGGTCGCTAAATCGGTCGCCAATCACTTAAATAAAAAATGGTCGCTAAATTCGGTCGCGGGATGAGTTAATTTAAAATTTGAATTCATAAATTTAGCGACGGAGTTTTAAATCGGTCGCTAACACGCGCGATTTTAATTTTTTACGCTACCGCTTAGTGACCGAATTAATATTGGTCGCAAATGTAAATAAAATTTAACCGTTGCATTTAATTGGCCGCTATTTTGGCCGCTAAGAATACATAAAATTTCTTACTTTCAACCGCTTTCATTTAATTCGGTCGCTATTTTGGCCGCTAAAAAGGCATAAAATTACCGACTTTTAAGTTCCTTTATTTAGCGACGGAAATAGCGACCGATAACCCCGCTACGCCTATTTCGGTCGCTATTTCGGTCGCAGATTATCTCTAATCAGTCCTTCATGTAGATCCTACATTCGGTCGCCATTTTCGTCGCAAAAAGCAACCGAAAATTCGGTCACTATTTTCGGTCGCTAAACAACCTTTTTTTGTAGTGGAATTGGGTTTCACTCATTAGGTCAACAAGAGCAAATAAAATTGACCCAACATGCCTTTCATCACTTATTTGTGAAATTGACCCTTCTCTATGCTCTCTTAGTCAAGCAATTTCCTTCCTTCCCTATAATGGGCTTGTTGCATGCACATTAGGTCATTCGTAATGGAACAAACTAACATCAGCCCAAACTCTACGACTATCATGCTTCTAAACAACTTGGGCCCGACCCATTTTCGAAAATAATTCCGCCCTAACACTGTCCGGGCTTTTCCAAAACTGCCCCTACAAGCATCATCTTCTCCTTCGCGATAGCTAGCACCACCACAAACTTCAAGCTCATCGACACCACCTCCGCTTTCTCTTGTCACCGCCGCACGAGGATCCCGGTCCTTCTGCTCAAGCGATGGCGGCCCGAACGGATCCAACTTCTGATTTTCCACCCTTGGCCTACTTCGCTTTTGCACTCCATCTCCGTCTATACGTAGCAACTTTGTAGATGGCGGTGGTGTCGCCCTTCCGGCGACGACAGGGCCAAAGAGCTGCGGCGGCCGTGGGCCTAATCGCCCTCGTTGTCATGATGTGATTAGCGCTTTTTGTATGGGATCCACGATGCAGTCGCCGCCTCAATCGCCATCTCCGACGATCGCGATTTCTCGCACTGCTCTTTCTGGTGTGCCACCTCCTTTCTAACCACAAGAAGCATCTCCGATTCCAGAGTGTACCACCGAGGATCAAATTTATGCTTCAGGTTAAATTAAGGGTTTTGGGTCAAAATTAGGGTTCGGGTCAAATTTATGCTTCAGGTTAAATTAAGGGTTTAGGGTCAAAATTTTGGGTTTTGGGTCAAAATTAGGGTTCTGGGTCAAATTTATGGTTCTGGGTTAAATTTTGGGTTTAGGGTCAAATTTTAGGGTTTTGGTTTAAAATTAGGGTTCTGGGTTAAATTTAGGGTGTTGGGACAAAAATAGGGTTAGAATTAGGGTCTTGGTTCAAATTTAGGGTTTTTGATCAAAATTTGGGTTAAATTTAGGGTTTAGGGTCAAAATTTAGGATTTGGGTTAAAATTAGGGTTTCGGGTCAAAATTTGGGTTTAGGGTTTGAATTAGGGGTTTGAGTTAAAAATAGGGTTTTGGGACAAAAATAGCGTTAGAATTAGGGTTTTGAGTCAAAATTAAGGTTTCGGGTTTTGTGTTAAAAAAAGGGTTTTGGGACATAAATAAGGTTAGAATTAGGGTTTTGGGTCTAAATTAGGGTGAGAATTAGGTTTTGGGTCAAATTTAGGGTTTAGGGTCAAAATTAGGGTTTCGGGTTTGAATTAGGGTTTTGGGTTAAAATTAGGGTTTTGGGTCAAAATTCGGGTTCTGGGTCAAATTTGGGGTTTAGGTTCAAAATTAGGGTTTTGAGTTAAAAATAAGGTTTTGGGTCTAAAATAGGGTTTAATTAGGGTTTTGGATCAGAATTTGGGTTTAGGGTTTCAATTAGGGTTTTGGGGTCAGAATTAGGGTTTTGGGTCAAAATTAGGGCTTTGGGTTATTTTGGGTCAAAATTAGAGCTTTGGATCCAAATTAGGGTTTTTGGTCAAAATTAGGGTTTAGGGTTTGAATTTGGGTTTTGAGTAAAAATAGGGTTTTGAATAAGGGTTTTGGGTCAAAATCAAGGTGTCAGGTTTTGAGTTAAAAAAATGGTTTTGGGACAAAAATAGGGTTAGAATTAGGTTTTTGGCCCTAAATTAGGGTTTGAATTAGGGTTTTGGGTCTAATTAGGGTTTTGGGTGAAAAATAGGTTTTTGGGGCAAAAACAGGGTTAGAATTAGGGATTTGGTTCAAAATTTGGGTTTTAGGTCAAAATGGGTAAAAAAAGGGTTTGGGACAAAAATATTGTTAGAATTAAGGTTTTGTGTCCAAATTAGGTTTAGAATTAGGGTTTTGGGTCTAAATTGGGTTTAGAGTTAGGGTTTTTGGTCAAAATTAGGGTTCGTGGTTTGAATTAGGGTTTTTGGTTAAAATTAGGTTTTGAGTCGAATTAGGGTTTTGGTTCAAAATTAGGCTTTGGGTTAAAATTTAGGTTTTGGGTCAAAATTTCGATTTTGGGTCCATATTAGGGTTTTTGGTCAAAATTAGGGCTTAAGGTTTGAATTAGGGTTTTGAGTAAAAATAGGGTTTTGGTTCTAAATTAGGCCTTTGGGTTGAAATTAGGTTCGAGGGTCGAAATTAGGCCTTTGGGTTGAAAATAGGGTTTTGGGTCAAAATTAGGCCTGGGATATAATTTGGGTCAGGTCAAAATTTCGGTTTTTCCTCAAATTAGGGTTTAGGGTTTGAATTATGGTTTTGGGTCAAAATTCGGGTTTTGGGTCAAAATTAGGTGTCTGGGTCAAATTTAGGGTTTTTGGTCAACATTAGGGTTTAGGGTTTGAATTTGGCTTTTGAGTTAAAAATAGGTTTTTGAGTCAAAATAGGGTTAGAATTAAGGTTTTGCGTTAAAATTAGGGTTTAGTGTCAAAAATAGGGTTCTGGTTCAAATTTAGTGTTTTGGGTCAAAAATTGGGTTCGAATTAGGGTTTGGGGTCCAAATTCGGGTTTTGGGTCAAAATTTGGGATTCGGGTCAAACTTAAGGTGTCAGGTTTTGAGTTAAAAAAAGGTTTTTGGGACAAAAATAGGGTTAGAATTGGGGTTTTGGGTCTGAATTAGGGTTAGAATAGGGTTTTGGGTCTAAAATTGGGTTTTGTGTCAAATTTAGGGTTCTGGGTTAAATTTAGGGTTCTGGATCAAAATTTAGGGTTTTGGATTAAAATTAGGGTTCTGGGTCAAATTTAGGGTTTTGGGACAAAAATAGGGTTAGAATTAGGGTTTTGGTTCAAATTTAGAGTTTAGGATTAAAATTAGGGTTTAGGGTGAAAATTAGGGTTTAGGCTTTGAATTAGGGTTTTGTGTCTAAATTAGAGTTTTGGGTCAGAATTAGGGTTTTGGGTCAAAATTAGGGCTCTGGGTTATAATTTGGGTTGTTTGGTCAAAATTTCGGCTTTGGGTCAAAATTAGGTTTTGGGTCGAATTCGGGTTTTGGGTCCAAATTAGGTTTTGGGTCAAAATTAGGTTCTGGGTCAAAAATAGGGTTCTCGGGGTCAAATTTAGGGTTTTGGTTCCACATTAGGTTTTGGTTCAAATTTAGGGTTTAGGATCAAAATTAGGGTTTTCGGACAAAGTTAGGGTTTAGGCTTTGAATTAGGGTCAGGTCAAAATTAGGGTTTTGGATCAAAATTAGGTTTTGGGTTATAATTTGGGTTTTGGGTGAAAATTAGGGTTGATGGTTTGACTTAGGTGTTTGGCTCTAAATTACGGTTTTGGGTTAGAATTAGGGTTTTGGGTCAGAAATAGGGTTAGAATTAGGGTTTTGCGTTAAAATTAGGGTTTAGGGTCAAACATAGGGTTCTGGGTCAAAATTAGGGTTTAGGGTTTGAATTAGGGTTTTGTGTCAAAATTCGGGTTTTGGGCCAAAATTAGGGTTCTAGGTCAAATTTAGGGTTTTGGGTCAACATTTGGGTTTAGGGTTTGAATTTGGGTTTTGAGTTAAAAATAGGGTTTTGGGTCAAAAATAGGGTTCTGGGTCAAAAATAGGGTTCGAATTAGGGTTTTGGATCAGATTTAGTGTTTTGGGTCTAAATTAGGGTATTGGGTCAAATTAGGGCTTTGGGTTATTTTAGGTCAAAATTTCCGTTTTCCATAATAATAGAATAGGTCTCCCTAATTTTCGTTTTAGGTGATTTCATGGGTTTGGTTTTGCCCCCCCATGCTTTTGTATTGTTCGTTTTTGTACTTTTTTAATAAAAGTCAAAATTTAGGGTTCTGGCTTAAATTCAGGGTTTAAGGTCAAAATTTAGGGTTTTGGAATAAAATATGGGTTCTGGGTTAAATTTAGGGTTTCGGGACAAAAATATGGTTAGAATTAGGGTTTTGGATAAAATTTAGGGTTTAGGATCAAAATTAGGGTTTAGGGTCAAAATTAGGGTTTAGGCTTTGAATTAGGGTTTTGTGTCTAAATTAGAGTTTTGGGTCAGAATTAGGGTTTTGGGTCAAAATTAGGCTTTGGGTTAAATTTAGGGTTTGGGTCAAAATTCGGTTTGGGTCAAATTTAGGTTTTGGGTCAATTGGGTTTGGGGTCAAAATTAGGTTTTGGATCAAATTTAGGGTTTTGGGTCAAAATTAGGTTTAGGGTCAAATTTAGGGTTTTGAGTTAAACATTAGGTTTTGGGTCAAAAAGGTAATTAGGGTTTTTGATCAAAATTAGGCTTTCGGTCAAAAGTTTTCAAGGGTCTTAGAGTTTTGGACAGAATTAGGTTTTGGGTCAAAATTAGGTTTTGGGTCAAAATTAGGGTTTTGGGTTCAAATTTAGGTTTAGGTCAAAATTTTGGGTCCAAATTTGTTTTTCAAATTTAGGGTTTAGGATCAAAATTAGGTTTTGGGTCAAAAAAGGGTTGGTCAAATTTAGGGTTTGGGTGAAAATTAGGGTTTAGGGTCAAAAATAGGGTTTTTGGTCAAAATTAGGGTTTCGGGTCAAAATTAGGGTTTCGGGTCAAAATTAGGGTTTCGGGTCAAAATTAGGGCTTAGGGTCAAAATTATGGTTTTGGGTCAACATTAAGGTTTAGGGTTTGAATTAGGGTTTTGAAAAAATAGGTTTTGGGTCAAAAAAAAGGGTTTGGGGTCAAAATTAGGTTTCAAATTAGGTTTTGGGTCAAAATTAGGTTTTGGGTCAAATTAAGGTTTTGAGTAAAATTAGGTTTTGGGTCAAAAGTTTAAGGTAAGAATTAGGTTTTTGAGTTAAAATAGGGTTTTGGTCAAAATTAGGGTTTTTGTCCAAATTAGGGTTTTGGGTCAAAATTAGGTTTTGGGTCAAAATTGGTTTTGGGTCTAAAAGGGTCGGCTTTAGTTAAAAAAGGGTTTTGGAGGGTTTCATATGGGAGGGTTTGGGTAAATTAGGTTTTGGGTCAAATTTAGGTTTCGGGTTAAATTTAGGGTTTAGGGTCAAAAATTTAGGGTTTTGGATTAAAATTTGGGTTCGGGTTAAATTAGGTTTTGGGACAAAATAGGGGAATTAGGTTTTGGGTAAAATTTAGGTTTAGGGTCAAAATTAGGGTTTTGGGTCAAAATTAGGTTTAGGCTTTGAAGGTTTTTGGGTCAAAATTAGGGTTAAATTGGTTTTGGGTCAAAATTAGGTTTAGTGGAATTAGGGTTTTGGGTCAAATTAGGTTTGGGGTCAAAATTAGGGTTCTGGATCAAATTTAGGGTTTTGGGTCAACATTAGGTTTGAATTTGGCTTTGAGTTAAAAATAGGGTTTTGGGTCAAAAAATATTAGGTTTGTGTCAAAATTAGGGTTTTAGGGTCAAAATTTAGGGTTTTGGGTCAAATTAGGGTTTTGGGTCAAATTAGGTTTTGGCTGGTTTTAAAAAGGGTTTTGGGACAATGTTTTCAATTAGGTTTTGGGTCAAAATTAGGGTTAGAATTAGGTTTTGGGTCAAAATTAGGTTTTAGGTCAAAATTAGGTTCCGGGTCAAATTTAGGTTTTGGGTCAACATTAGGGTTTAAGGTTTGAATTTGGCTTTTGAGTTAATAATTGGGTTGTGGGTTATCATTTCGGTTTAGTGTCCAAATTTGGTTTTGGGTCAAAATTTAGGGTTTTGGGTCAAAATTTGGGTTTTGGGTCGAAATTAAGGTGTCGGGCTTTGAGTTAAAAAAAAGGGTTTTGCGACAAAAAAAGTGTTTTTATTAGGCTATTTTGTCTTTATTTTGGTTAGAATTAGGTTGTAGGTCAGAATTAGGGTTTTGGGTCAAAATTAGGGTTCTGGGTCAAATTTAGGGCTTCGGGTCAAAATTAGGGTTTAGGGTCTAAATTTGGGTTTTGGGTTAAATTTTGGGTTTTGGGTTAAAAAATCTAGGTTTTGGGTCAAAATTAGGGTTTTGGGTCAAAATTTGGGTTTTGGGTCAAAATTTAGGGTTTTGGGTCAAAATTTAGGGTTAAAAATTAGGGAAAAAAAAGGGTTTTGGAAATTAGGGTATTGGGTCAAAATTAGGGTTTAGGGTCAAAATTAGGGTTTTGGGTCAAAAATTAGGGTCATTAGGGTCAAATTTAGGGTTTAGGGTCAAAATTTAGGTTTTGGATTAAAATTTGGGTTTTAGGTCAAAATTAGGGTTTTGGGACAAAATTAGGTGGGTTAGAATTAGGGTTTTGGGTAAAATTTAGGGTTTAGTGTCATAATTAGGTTTTGGGTCAAAATTAGGGTTTAGGGTTGAATTAGGGTTTTTGGTCAAAATTAGGGCTTTGGGTCATAATTTAGGGTTTGGGTCAAAATTTAGGTTTTGGGTAAATTTGGTTTTGGGTCAAATTTCGGGTTTTGGGTCAAAATTAGGTTTCTGGGTCAAATTTAGGGTTTTGGGTCAAAATTAGGTTTGAATTTGGGTTTTGAGTTAAAAATTAGGGTTTTGGGTCAAAATTTTAGGGTTTTGGGTCCAAATTTTAAATTATGGGTCAAAATTTAGGTTTAGGTCAAAATTTGGGTTGGGTCAAAATTAGGTTTTGGTTAAAATTAGGGTTTTGGGTCAAAAAAAGGGTTTTGGGACAAAAAGGGTTTTGGTCAAAATTAGGTATCGGGTCAAAATTAGTTGGGTTAGAATTAGGGTCTTGGGTCTAAATTTAGGTTTTGGGTCAAAATTAGGTTTCTGGATCAAATTAAGGGTTTTGGGTCAACATTAGGGTTTGAATTTGGCTTTTGAGTTAAAAATAGGGTTTTGGGTCAAAATTAGGGTTTTGGGTCAAAATTTAGGGTTTTGGGTCATAATTTGGGTTTTGGGTCGAAATTAAGGTGTCGGGCTTTGAGTTAAAAAAAGGGTTTTGGGACAAAAAAAGGGTTTGAATTAGGGTATTGGGTCTAAATTAGGGTTAGAATTAGGTTGTAGGTCTAAATTAGGGTTTTGGGTCAAAATTAGGGTTCTAGGTCAAATTTAGGGTTCTGGCTTAAATCTAGGGTTTAGGGTCAAAATTTTGGGTTTTGGATTAAAATTTGGGTTCTGGGTTAAATCCAGGGTTTCGGGACAAAAAGTAGGGTTAGAATTAGGGTTTTGGTTAAAATTTAGGGTTTAGGATCAAAATTAGGGTTCAGGGTCAAAATTAGGGTTTAGGCTTTGAATTAGGGTTTTTGGTAAAAGTTAGGCCTTGGGTTATAATTTGGGTCGGGTCAAAATTTCGATTTTGGGTCAAAATTAGGGTTTAGGGTTTGAATTAGGGTTTTGGGTTAAATTTCGGGTTTTGGGTCAAAATTAGGTTTCTGGATCAAATTTAGGGTTATGGGTCAACATTAGGGTTTGAATTTGGCTTTTGAGTTAAAAATAGGGTGTTGGGTCAAAAAGAGGGTAAGAATTAGGGTTTTTCATTAACATCAGGGTTATGGTCAAAAATAGGGTTCTTTTCTAAAAATAGGGTTCGAATAAGGTTTTGGATCTAATTAGGGTTTTGGGTCAAAATTTAGGGGTTTTGGGTCAAAATTGGGTTTTGGGTTAGGTAAAAAAGTGTCGGCTTTGAGTTAAAAAGGGTTTTGGGACAAAAAGGGTTGAATTAGGTTTTGGGTCTAAATTAGGTTTAGAATTAGGTTAGGTCATTAGGGTCAAATTAGGTTTTGGGTCAAAATTGGGTTCTGGGTCAAATTTAGGGTTTGGGTCAACATTAGGGATTATGGTTTGAATTTGGCTTTTGAGTTATAAATATGGTTTTGGGGCAAAATTTGGGTTTTGTGTCCAAATTAGGGTTTTGGGTCAAAATTTAGGGTTTTAGGGTCAAAATTTGGGTTTTGGGTCAAATTTAGGTCAGGTTTTAGGTTTTGGGTCAAAAAAAGGGTTTGGGGACAAAAAGGGTTTGGGAAATTAGGGTACTGGGTCTAAATTAGGGTTAGAATTAGGTTGTAGGTCAAAATTAGGGTTTGGGTCAAAAATAGGGTTCTGGGTCAAATTTAGGGTTCAGGCTTAAATTTAGGGTTTAGGGTCAAAACTTAGGGTTTTGGATTAAATTTTTGGTTCTGGGTTAAATCTAGAGTTTTGGGACAAAAGTAGGGTTAGAATTAGGGTTTTGGTTAAAATTTAGGGTTTAGGATCAAAATTAGGTTTAGGTCAAAATTAGGGTTTAGGCTTTGAATTAGGTTTTTGGTCAAAATTAGGTGGGTTATAATTTGGGTTTGGGTCAAAATTCGATTTGGGTCAAAATTAGGTTTAGGGTTTGAATTAGGTTTTGGGTCAAAATTAGGTTTTGGGTCGAATTAGGTTTTTGGATCAAATTTAGGGTTTGGGTCAATATTAGGTTTGGAATTTGGCTTTTGAGTTAAAAATAGGGTTTTGGTCAAAAGAGGGTAAGAATTAGGTTTTTGGTTAACATTAGGGTTTGGGTCAAAATAGGGTTTTTCAAATTAGGGTTAATTAGGTTTTGGGTCGAATTAGGGTTTTTGGTCTAAATTTGGGTTTTGGGTAAATTAGGTGGGTGGGTTTTTTAGGTCAAAATTTGGTTTTGGGTCCAAATTAGGGTTTAGGATCAAAATTAGGGTTTAGGGTCAAAATTAGGTTTAGGCTTTAAATTAGGTGGGTCTTAGGGTGGGCAAATTAGGTTTGGGTCAATTGTTGGGATAATTAGGGTTTTGGGTCAAAATTTGGGTTGGGAGCAAATTTGGGTTTAAATTAGGTTTTAGGTCAAAATTTGGGTTAAAATTAGGGTTTTAGGTCAAAAATAGGGTTTTGGGTCAAATTTAGGTTTTGGGTCAATAGGGTCAATTAGGTTTTGGATCAATTAGGTTTTGGGTCAAAATTTGGGTTTTGAGTCCAAATTAGGTTTTGGGTCAAAATTAGGTTTAGGGTTTGAATTAGGGTTTTGGGTCAAAATTGGTTTTGGGTTCAAATTTAGGGTTTTGGGTCAACATTAGGTTTAGGGTTTGAATTTTGGTTTTGAGTTAAAAATAGGGTTTTGGGTCAAAATAGGGTAAGAATTTGGGTTTAGGGTCAAAGATAGGGTTCAAATTGGGGTTTTAGATAAGAATTAGGTTTTGGGTCAAATTTAGGGTTTTGGTCAAATTAGGCTTTTGGTTATTTTAGGTCAAAATTTTGGTTTGGGGTCCAAATTAGGTTTTGGTTCAAATTTAGGTTTGGGATCAAAATTAGGGTTTAGGGTCAAAATTAGGGTTTAGGCTTGAATTATGGTGTGGGTCTAAATTAGGGTTTTGGGTTAAAATTAGGGTTTGGGTCAAAATTAGGCTTTGGTTTATAATTTGGGTTTTGGGTCAAAATTAGGCTTTGGGTCAAAATTAGGGTTTGGGTAAGAATTAGGTTTTGGGTCTAAATTAGGTTCTAGGGTCAAAATTAGGGTTCTTGCTCAAATTTAGGGTTCTGGGTTAAATTTAGGGTTTAGAGTCAAAATTTTGGGTTTTGGATTAAAATTTGGGTTTGAGTTAAATCTAGGTTTTGGGACAAAAATAGGGTTAGAATTAGGTTTTGGTTAAAATTTAGGTTTAGGATCAAAATTAGGGTTCGGGTCAAAATTAGGGTTTAGGCTTTGAATTAGGTTTTTGGTCATTAGGTTTGGGTAAAATTTTTTGGGTTGGGTCAAAATTAGGTTTTGGGTCAAAATTAGATTTAGGGTTTGAATTAGGGTTTTGGGTCAAATTTCGGGTTTTGGGTCAAAATTAGGTTTTGGATCAAATTTAGGGTTTTGGGTCAAAATTAGGTTTAGAATTTGGGTTTTGAGTTAAAAATAGGTTTTAGGTCAAAAAGAGGGTAAAATTAGGTTTGGTTAAATTAGGTTTTGGGTCAAAAATAGGGTTTTCTAAAAGGTTCAATTAGGGTTTTGGATCAAATTAGGTTTTTGGTCAAAATTTGGGTTTTGGGTAAAATTAGGGTTTAGGTTTTTTAGGTCAAAATTTGGTTTTGGGTCAATTTAGGTTTAGGATCAAAATTAGGTTTAGGGTCAAATTAGATTAGGGTTTGAATTAGGGTTTAGGTCAAAATTAGGTTTTGGGTCAGAATTAGGTTTTGGGTCAAAATTAGGGTTTAGGGTTAAAATTAGGGTTTTGGGTCAAAATTGGGTTTTTGGGATAAAATTTGGGTTTTGGGAAATTAGGTTTTAGGTCAAAATTAGGGTTTTAGGTTAAAATTAGGGTTAAGGTCAAAATTAGGGTTTTGGGTCAAATTTAGGGTTTTGGGTCAAAAATAGGGTTTGAATTAGGGTTTTGGATCAAAATTAGGTTTAGGTCAAAATTAGGGTTTTGGGTCAAAATTAGGTTTTGGGTCAAATTTAGGTTTTGGGTCAACATTAGGTTTGGTTTTTTTTTAATTAGTTTAGGTGAATTATGGTTTTTGTTTAAAATTAGGTTTGGGTCAAAATTAGGTTTTGGTTCAAATTTAGGTTTTGGGTCAAATTAGGGTTTAGGGTAAAATTAGGTTTTTTAAATTAGGTTTTGGGTCAAAATTAGGGTTTTGGGTAAAATTAGGTTTTGGGTCAATTAGTTTTAGGTCAAAATTAGGTTTTGGGTCAAATTTAGGGTTTGGGTCAAAATTAGGTTTTGGGTCAAAATTAGGTTTTGGGTAAAATTATGGTTTTGGGTCAAAATTAGGTTTTGGGTCAAATTAGGTTTTGGGACAAAACTAGGGTTTTGGGTCAAAATTTGGGTTTTGGGTCATAATTTGGGTTTTGGGTCAAAATTAGGGATTTGGGTCAAAATTAGGCTTGGGTAAGAATTAGGTTTTGGGTCTAAATTAGGGTTTTGGGTCAAAATTAGGGTTCTAGGTCAAATTTAGGTTTTGGGTTAAATTTAGGGTTTAGGGTCAAAACTTAGGGTTTTGGATTAAAATTAGGTTCCGGGTTAAATTTAGGGTTTTGGGACAAAATAGGGTTAGAAGTAGGGTTTAGGTTCATATTAAGGGTTTTTGATCAAAATTAGGTTTTAGGGTCAAAATTAGGGTTTAGGCTTTGAATTAGGGTTTTTGGTCAAATTTAGGGTTTAGGGTTAAAATTAGGGGTTTGGATCATAATTAGGGTTTGGGTCAAAATTAGGCTTTGGGTTAAAATTAGGTTTTGGGTCAAAATTAGGGTTTTGGGTTTAAATTAGGTTTTGGGTCAACATTAGGTTTTGGGTCACAATTAGGGTTTTGGGTCAAAAATTAGGGTTTTGGGTCAAATTTAGGGTTTTGGGTCAAAATTAGGGTAAGAATTAGGTTTAGGGTTTGAATTAGGGTTTTGGGTCAAAATTAGGGTTTTGGTCAAAATTAGGTTTTAGGTCAAAAATTAGGTTTTGGGTTAAAATTAGGGTTTTGAGTCAAAATTAGGGTTTTGGGTCAAAATTTAGGGTTTTGGGTCAAAATTAGGGTTTTGGGTAGAAATTAGGGTTTGGGTTAAATAGGGTTTTGGGTAAATAGGTTAGGTTTGAATTGAATTTGGGTTTGGTCAAAATTAGGTTTTGGGTCAAAATTAGGTTTAGGGTCAAAATTAGGGTTTTGGGTCAAATTAGGGTTTAGGTTTTGGGTAGGTTTAAAATTAGGTTTTGGGTCAAATTTTTGGGTCAAATTAGGGTTTTGGGTCAAAATTAGGTTTTGGGTCAAAATTATGGTTTTGGGTCACATTTAGGGTTTGGGTCAAAATTAGGTTTTGGGTCAAAATTAGGGTTTAGGGTCAAATTAGGTTTTGGGTTAAAATTAGGTTTTGGGTCAAAATTAGGGTTTGGGCATATTGGGGTCAAATTGGGTTTAGGGTCAAAATTAGGGTTTTGGGTCAAAATTAGGTTTGGTCTGAATTAGGTTTTGGGTCAAAATTTAGGTTTTGGTTAAATTAGGGTTTTGGGTCAAATTTAGGTTTGGGTCAAAATTAGGTTTGGTTTTGGGTCAATTTAGGTCAAAATTAGGGTTTTGGGTAAAATTTAGGGTTTAGGGTCAAATTTAGGTTTTGGGTCAAAATTAGGGTTTGAATTAGGTTTTGGGTCAAATTAGGTTTGGGCATAGGGTAAGAATTAGGGTTTTGGTCAAAATTAGGTTTTGGGTCAATTAGGTTTAGGTTTGGTCAAATTAGGTTTAGGGTCAAATTAGGGTTTTGGTCAAAATTAGGTGAAATTAGGTTGGGTCAAAATTAGGTTTGGGTAAATTAGGGTTTTGGGTCAAAATTAGGGTTTTGGGTAAAATTAGGGTTTTGGGTCAAAATTAGGTTTTGGGTCAAAATTAGGGTTTAGGCAATTAGGGTTTGGGTAAAATTAGGGTTTGGGTCAAAATTAGGGTTTTGGTCAAAATTAGGTTTTGGGTCAAAATTAGGTTTTAGGTCTTGGTTTTGGGTCAAAATTAGGTTGGTAATTAGGTTTTGGGTCAAATAGTTTGGAATTAGGTTTTGGGTCAAATTAGGTTTTGGGAATTAGGTTTGGTCAAATTAGGGTTTTGGGAAAATTAGGGGGTTAATTTGGGTTTTGGGTCAATTAGGTTTTGGGTCAAAATTAGGTTTTGGGTCAAAATTAGGTTTTGGGTCAAATTAGGTTTTGGGTCAAAATTAGGGAAAATTAGGTTTTGGGTCAAAATTAGTGAATTAGGTTTTGGGTCAAAATTAGGTTTTGGGAAAATTAGGGTTGGGCTTAGGGTTTGAATTAGGTTTTGAGTCAAAATTATGGTTTTGGGTCAAAATTAGGGTTTTGGAATTAGGTTTTGGGTCAAAATTAGGTTTGGAAATTGGGTTGGGTTAAATTAGGTTTGGGTCAAAATTAGGTTTTGGGTCAAAATTAGGTTTTGGGTCAATTAGGTTTAGTAAATTAGGTTTTGGGTCAATTAGGGTTTTGGATTAAATAGGGTTTTGGGTCAAAATTAGGGTTGGGACAGGGTTAATTAGGTTTTGGGTCAAATTAGGTTTAAAATTAGGTTTTGGGTCAAAATTAGGGTTTTGGTAAAATTAGGTTTTAGGTCAAAATTAAGTTTTGGGTCAAAATTAGGTTTTGGTCAAAATTAGGTTTTGGGTCAAAATTAGGGTTTTAGGTCAATTAGGTTTGGTAAAATTTGGTTTTGGGTCAAAATTAGGTTTTGGGTCATTGAGATTAGGGTTTTGGGTCAAAATTAGGGTTTTGGGTCAAAATTAGGTTTTGGGTCAAAATTAGGTTTTGGGTCAAAATTAGGTTTTGGGTCAAAATTAGGGTTTTGGTCAAAATTAGGTTTTGGGTCAAAATTAGGTTTATGGTCAAATTTAGGTTTTGGGTCATTAGGTTTTAGGTCAAAATTTAGGTTTTGGGTCAAAATTAGGTTTGGGTCAAAATTAGGTTTTGGGTAAATGTTTAGGGTCAAAATTAGGGTTTGAAAATTAGGTTTTGGGTCACATTTAGGGTTTTGGGTCAAAATTAGGTTTTGGGTAAAATTAGGGTTTAGGCAAATTAGGTTGGGTCAAAATTAGGGTTTTGGGCAAAATTAGGGTTTTGGGTCAAAATTAGGTTTAGGGTAAAATTAGGTTTTGGGTCAAAATTAGGTTTTGGTAAAATTAGGGTTTTGGGTCAAATTTAGGTTTTGGGTCAAATTAGGTTTAGGGTTTGAATTTGGTTTTGGTTAAAATTAGGGTTTTGGGTCAAAATTAGGTTTTGGGTCAAATTAGGTTTTGGGTCATTAGGTTTTGGGTCAAAATTAGGGTTTTGGGTCAAATTTGGGTCAAAATTAGGTTTTGGGTTAAATTAGGGTTTTGGGTCAAATTTAGGGTTTTGGGTCAAAATTAGGTTTTGGGTCAAATTAGGTTTTGATTAGGGTTTTGGGTCAAATTAGGTTTGGTCAAAATTTAGGGTTTTGGGTTAAAATTAGGTTTGGGTTCAAATTTAGGTTTTGGGTCAAAATTAGGTTTTAGGAAAATTAGGTTTGGTCAAAATTAGGGTTTAGGTCAAAATTAGGTTTTGGGTCAAAATTAGGTTTTGGGTCAAAATTAGGGTTTAAGGTCAAAATTAGGGTTTAGGGTCAAAATTAGGGTTTTGAGTCTAAATTAGGTTTTGGGTCAAAATTAGGTTTTGGGTCAAAATTAGGTTTAGGGTCAAAATTAGGGTTTTGGGTCAAATTAGGGTTTGGGGTCAAAATTAGGGTTTTGGGTTAAATTAGGGTTTTGGGTCAAAATTAGGTTTTGGGTCAAAATTAGGTTTTGGGTCAAATTAGGTTTTGGGTCAAAATTTAGGTTTAGGGTAAAATTAGGGTTTTGGTTAAAATTTAGGTTTAGGGTCAAAATTAGTTTTTGGTCAAAATTAGGTTTAGGTAAATTAGTTTGGCAAAATTAGGTTTGGGTCAAATTAGGTTTTGGGTCAAATTAGGTTCTGGGTCAAATTAGGTTTTGGGTCAAATTTAGGGTTTTGGGTCAATTTAGGTTTAGGGTTAAAATTTGGGTTTTGAGTTAAAATAGGTTTTGGGTCAAAATTTTTGTGTCCAATTAGGTTTTGGGTCAAAATTTAGGGTTTTGGGTCAAAATTAGGTTTTGGGTCAAAATTAGGGGTTTGAGTCAAAATAATTTTGGGACAAATAGGGTTTGAATTAGGTTTTAGGTAAAATTAGGTTAGGGTCAAAATTAGGTTTTTGGTCAAAATTAGGGTTTTGGGTCAAAATTAGGTTTGGGTCATTTAGGTTTTGGTCAAAATTTAGGTTTGGGTCAAAATTTAGGGTTTTGGTAAATTTGGGTTTGGGTCAAATTAGGTTTTGGGTCAAAAGTTAGGTTTAGGAATTAGGTTTGGGGTCAAAATTAGGTTTAGGGTCAAAATTAGGGTTTTGGTCAAAATTAGGTTTGGGTAAATTAGGGTTTGGGAATTGGGTTGGTTAAAATTTGGGTTTAGGTCAAAATTAGGTTTAGGGTCAAAATTAGGGTTTAGGGTTTGAATTAGGTTTTGGGTCAAAATTAGGGTTCGGGTAATTTGGGTTTTGGGTCAAAATTTGGGTTTTGGGTCAAAATTAGGGTTTAGGGTTCAAATTTAGGTTTTGGGTCATAATTTGGGTTTTGGGTCAAAATTAGGGTTCTGGATCAAATTTAGGGTTTTGGGTCAAAATTAGGTTGAATTTGGGTTTTGAGTTAAAATTAGGGTTTTAGGTCAGGGTAATTAGGTTTTGGGTCAAAATTAGGTTTGGGGTCAAAAATTAGGTTTGGGTTAAAATTAGGTTTTGGGTCAAAATTAGGTTCTGGGTTAAATTAGGTTTGGGACAAAATTTTTGTCAGAATTAGTTTAGGTTAAATTAGGGTTATGGGTCAAAATTAGGGTTTTGGGTCAAAATTAGGTTTGGGTCAAATTTAGGTTTTGGGTCAACATTAGGTTTAAGGTTCGAATTTGGCTTTTGAGTTAAATAGGGTTTTGGGTCAAATTTGGTTTTGTGTCCAAATTAGGTTTTGGGTCAAAATTAGGTTGGTTTTTGGGAGGTTGGGGAGTTAAGGGTTTTGGGAAAAGGTTGATTAGGTATGGGTTTTAGGTAGTTAGGTTTTGGGTCTAAATTAGGTTTTGGGTCAAAATTAGGTTCTAGGTCAAATTTAGGGTCTCGCTTAAATTTAGGTGTCAAAATTTGGGTGGATAAAATTTTGTTGTGGAATGGTTCAAGGTAGAATTAGGGTTTGTTAAAATTTAGGTTTAGGATCAAAATTAGGTTAGGCAAAATTAGGGTTTTGGGTAATTAGGGTAGGAAAATTGATTGGGTTTGGTAATTGGAAATTAGGTTGAGAGTAAAATTAGGTTTGGGATAGGTTTATAGGGGTAAATATAGGTGGTGGAATTGGTTGTTGGTTTGGGTCAAAATTAGGTTTTGGGGGGTTTTAGGTCAAAATTTGGTTCTGGGTCCAAATTAGGTTTAGGGTCAAAATTAGGGTTTAGGTCAAAATTATGGTTTAGGTTAAAATTAGGGTTTTGGGTCAAAATATGGTTTAGTCAAATTAGGTTTGCTTAATGTTGGGGGTCTAATTAGGGGTTGGGTCAAAATTTGGGTAATAGGGTTTTAGGTCAAATTTTATTTTAGGGTCAAAATCAGGGATTTAATGAAAATAGTGGTTTTGGCAATATAGGTTTGGGTAAAATAGGGTTAAATTTAGGTTTAGGATCAAAATTAGGTTTGGGTCAAAATTTGGGTTTAGGTTACAAATTAGGCTTTGGGTCAAAATTAGGTTTTTCCTTAAATTAAGGTTTTGGGTCAAAACTCGGTTCCGCCAAATTTAGGGTTTTTGGTCAACATTAGAGTTTAGGGTTTGAATTTAGTTTGATTTAAAAATATGATTTTGGGTCAAAAATAGGTTAAATTAGGGTTGTGGTCAAGGGTTCTTGGGGTTTTAGGTAAATTAGGGTTTATGGTCAAAATTTAGGTTTTGGATAAATTAGGTTTTGGTTATTTTGGGTCAAAATTTTTTGGGTCAAATTAGGGTTTTGGTTCAAATTTAGGTTTAGGATCAAAATTAGTTTAGGTCAAAATTAGGTTTAGGCTTTAAATTATGGTGTCTAAATTAGGTTTTGGTTAAAATTACCTTGGGTCAAAATTTTCCTTGGGTTAAAATTTGGGTTTTGGGTCAAAATTAGGTTTAAGGTCAGAATTAGATTTTGGGTCAAAATTAGGTTTTGGGTCAAATTTATTCTAGGTCAAAATTAGGGTTTTGTTGGGGTTTAAGTAATATAGGGTTTCGGGTAAAATTTTTTGTGTAGGTTTTTGGATTAAAATTAGGTTTGGTAAAATTAGGTTTAGGTCAAAAATAGGTACAAATTAGGTTTTGGTTGAATTAGGGTTTAGGGTCAAATTAGGGGATTTGGGTCAAAATTATGTTTTAGGGTAATTAGGTTTTGGTAAAATTAGGTTTAGGATTAAAATTAAGGTTTTGGGTCAAATCTATGGCCTGGGTCAAAATTTTGGTTGGGGTTAAAATTTAGGGTTTTGGATCAAAATTAGGGTTTTCAGGGTCGTACTTGGTTTTGGGTCAAATTATGGTTTTATCGTTAAAATTAGGTCTGGTCAAATCGTGGTTTAGGTCTTTGAATTGTGGTTTTTGGTCAAAATTAGTGGCTCTGGGTTATAATTTGGGTTCATGGGTCGCACTCTGGGCTTTTGTCAAAATTATATTTAGAGTGAATTAGGTTTTGGGAAGTCAAATTTCTGCTTCTAACCCTATTTTTGACCTAAAACCCTAATTTGTACCCACAACCCTAATTTAGACCCATAACCCTAATTCAAAGCCTAAACCCTAATTTTGACCCTAAACCCTAATTTTGATCTCTAATTAATTTCGACTCAAAACCGAAATTTTGACCCAAAATAACTCAAGTCTCCTAATTTGACACAAATCCCAATTCTCTGACTCTAAACCCAAATTCTAGACCCAAAACACTAATTCTCATCCAAAACCCTAATTCAACCCTATTTTTGTGACCCTAAACCCTAATTTTAACGCAAAACCCTAATTCAAACCCTATTTTTGACCCAAACCCTATTTTAACTCAACCCAAATTCAAACCTAAAATGTTGACCTAAAACCCTAAATTTGACCCGAACCCTAATTTTGACTCTAAACCAATTATAACCCAGAGCCCTAATTTGGACCCAAACCCAATTCACCCAAAAGCCGAATTAAGGCACAAACCTCTAATTCACAAGCCTAAACCTGAATCTTGATCCAAAACCCTATTGGCTAACCCTTTTTTGTCCCAAAACCCTAATTAACCCAGACCCTAATTTTAATCCAAAACCCTAAATTTTGACCCAAAACCCAACTCTATCCCATTTTTGTCCCGTAAACCCAAATTTAACCCAGGACGCTAATTTAACCCGGAACCCTAAATTTAACCCAACCCACCATCGACCCAACCCTAATTAGACCCAACTATTTACCCAAACCCCAATTAGATCCGAACCCCAATCTAACCCTATTTTGACCCAAACCCTAATTCAAACCCTATTTTGGATCCAAAACCCTATTTGACACTAAACCGGAATTGACCCACAATCCAAATTATAACCCAGAGACTTTGACCCAAAACTCTAACTTGATTCAAACCCGAATTTAGACACAACCTGACTTTTCAACCCAACCCTAAATCAAATCCTAAACCCAAATTTTTAACCCGAACCCCTGACTTGATCCAAACCCCAATTTGACCCTAAATCATAACCCTAAATTTACCTAACCCTAATTTTTGCCAAGACCTAATTTAGACCCAAAACCTAATTTAGACCCTAAAACCCTAATTCAAACCAACTCTTGTCCCAAACCCATTTATTAATCACCCAGACCTAATTTCGCCCAAAACGCAACAAATTTACCCAAAACCCACTTAGACCCAAACCCCATTCCTACCCTATTTTCCCCCAAAACCCTATTTTTACTCAAAACCCTAATTTTGACCCAAAACCCTAATTTAAAGACAAACCGAAATTTTGACCCAAACCCCACCTGATCCAAACCCTAATTCAACCTTTTTTACCCAAACCCCTTGACCTGATACACTATTTTTGACCCTCAACCTAATTTTAACGCAAAACCCTAGTTCTAACCCTATTTTACCAACCTAATTCTCGACTCAAAACGTATTTTAGACTCAAACACCTAATCAAACCCTGAATCCTAATTTGATCTAAACCCAAATTATAACCCAAACCCAATTTTGACTCAACCCCACTGCATTCCAAAACCCTAATAGACCCCACAACCCTAATTCAAGCCAAACTCTAATTTTGACCCTAAACCCTAATTCTCATCCTAAACTCTAAATTTAAACCAAACTAATTTGGCCCCAATTTCAACCACAATAACCCAACGGCGCTATTTGGCCTCCCAACCCGAATTTAAATCAAAACCTAATTCTGACGAAACCCCCATCAACCATATTTGGATTCAACTCTATTTTGACTCTAAACCCTAATATCGACCCAAAACTCCAACTGGACCCAAACCAAATCTGACCCAAAACCCTAATTCAGATCCAAAACCCTAATTCAAGCCTATTTTTGACTCAAACCATAAATTTGACCTATAACCCTATTTTGATCCTAAACCCTAATTTTAACAAACCCTAATTCAAAGACAATTTTTGACCCCCTTGTGCCCAAAACCCTAATTCTGACCTAAACCCAATTCGAACCCTATTTTGACCCGTAACCCTATTTTCGACCTAAACCCCAACCTTAACGCAAACCCTAATTCTAATCCCATTTTTGACCCAAAACCCTATTTTGATCTCAACCCAAATTCAAACCCTAAACCCTAATGTTGACTCCAAAACCATAAATTTGACCTAAAACCCCACTTTGACCCAAAACCCAAATTCAAACCCTAAACCCAATTTTGACCCAAAACTGAAATTTTGACCCAAAACCCAAAATTATAACCTGAACCCTAATTTAGACCCAAAACCCTAATTCAAAGCTCAAACCCACTTTGACCCTAACCCTAATTTAACCCTGATAGCTCCTCTGCTCATCTAGTTTTATGGCTAGTAGACCGGGTTTTGCAAATTATATCCTATTTTCACCCAAATTAGATTAGATTGTCCTCAAGCAAGGTTTTGAGTCTCTAAAGTAGTTTTAGGTTAATTTAGCACTTTGAGTCAATTAATACACTTATAGTCATATCTTGTTTTCGGTGTACTCGAAGTCAAGAGAATAAAGAAACAGTGGACTCACCTCGAGAGTATTTTTCACCTCGCAACTCGAAAGCCAGCAGTAATGTTGAAAATGTCTCCTCTCTCTGGGTTCGCCCTGCTCTCTTCGCCTCCACTCTCGGCTGAGACGTCCAGAAAATGCAAGGTTTCGTGTCGCCTCGCGAACACTTGACCGCTCACAGTAATCCAACCCCGGAAGACCGGGGTTATCACGCTTAACCATGTCAAGGTCACAACTGTGCATGGAATTTGAAGAGTTTCGCCGCGAGTAGTCCTTCGCGCCCAGAAGACCAAACGTTGCTGACTTTCACAACATTCGCCTCGGAAAGGTGTGCTCGGCCGCGAGTGGACTTAATTTCTGAATAGTATAAACTGCCATTCTCGAATAGCTTGGTAAGACTTTTGCTTCTCCATTGTTCCTGTATATATTTTCTATGAGTATTTCTGTTTTCATGGAGAACTAAATTTCCTAGGATTACTCTACTGTAATTGATTTCTACCGCATTTCGAGGTTCTGTGGATCTCGCTTGTATGTTTTTTCCTTTTCAAGCCATATTATAGATTTCGTTTGTTTAATTCAGAGAGTGTATAGTGTTCAGTTGATTCATTTCAAGATGTTATGTTCCTATACTTAATCGCGCTTGTTTAATTCGCTAGGTGTTCATTCATGTTCTGACTTAGTTCTGGCGAGGGCTTAACCCGCTTGCTTAATTCGAATAGAACATACATCCGTAGAAGGGCCATTTCGCTTATAATTGTTACTACAACCACAGTGGAATAGAACTCGGGCTCTAGGGGCTCGGGATTACATGAACCGATGATAGTTGTGGAAATCAAGAACTAGATTAACTTTTTGGTCATTTGATAACCTCTTTGAACTGCCTTGTTTTATTGTCTGCTTTACTGCTTTATTTTCTTTGATTGCATCCAACCAACCCCCCCCCAAAACCTGAGGGGTGAAAACAACACTTTAAGAGTCCTGTGAGACAACATCCGAGTTGTCGCCTAAACTACAGTTTAAAACCCGCCGTTTCTTTTAAGAAGCGATACACCAACGACCAAAATTGTTGGCGCCTGTCGGGACTCTTATTCGTTATTTTCCATTTTTTCTTTCTTTTCTTTTCTTTTATTCGTTTTAATTGGTCTCACACTAGGTCTAATTGCTCGAATTGTGTGATTTTAGATCCCAAATCGAAGCACCGCACACACTCGTAGAGAATTTCACAAGACTAGTAAGCGATTCTAACTCCAAAACCGTTTTTGAAAACGCTAAGGACCAAAGGACAAGACAACTTGTCTGCCCCGATGTAAATTACAATGGATCGTGTATTTGATCTCCATGCCGACACTCTTTGAACTAAAATCTGGTTTCATCCACTTGTTGCAAAGTTTAATGGCTCAGGAGATCCACACAAGCACTCAAGGAATTCCAAGTTGTTCGCTTCCACAACCCCAGATCGAGGAGAATCAAGATAGCACAGTCAAAGCCTTTCCTCTCACCCCAGGAGCCTGAAAGGATTGGTCACATATCTTGAGCGAACTCTATCACCACTGGAATGATTTGAAACAGGTTTTCTAGGAAGATATTTCCCCGCCTGCACTGCATAATAAGGAAAGTTAAACATGTGGCATCAAAGTAAAGTGGAATGAGTCGCTTAGTGAATATTGGGAAAGATTCAAGCATTTGTATCCAGCTGCCCCCAAGATCGATTTCAATACTTCTTATCCAAGACTTTTATTGAAGGATTACAGCCGATGGATGCGACCCACTGTCAAGCTGGGGGAGCACCGCTGATAAGCACCCAGCCCGGCCACAACTCATTGAGAATATGTCACCAATTCCCGGAGTTTACAACCAAGAAATTCAATGAGACAAAAGGGGCATCAGGTCCGCCCGGTCCAACCAGTCCTCGAGAATCGAATGGACGAGTTTACTTCTTTGTAAGGCACCAGAATGTGTGGTTCACCCCTCCGTTACTGGACATTCTCCAGCACCCAATGATCCATGCCCATCCAGAGAAGAGTTCACAGCGAAGTGTCTCAACCTTGCACAAGAATCCAATAATCAAGGAATCACATACCTTCACAAGACTGCACTTCCACCAATAAAAATCATCCCAATTCGAGGAATCATCCTAATCAGGTATGTGGAACTCATCCCAACAACAACCTAGAAGACCTCGTAACCTCCTCCTTGACCACTGCACCTTCCGACCTTCCTGTGATGATATGCCACAATTGGGCGCAAACAACCTCCACTTTGGTAAAGCAGATGGACAAAGGGTCACGCACAGCCAAAGCAGAAACAAATGCCAATTCAAGATTCGAGGACACAGATTGGACAACTGTCCACATCCATGAATAAACACACAGAAGGTCACGTGACAACCCAAAACACAAGACAACCAAAGGATAAATCCTCTAATGCCTCCAATCCTAATGTGAGTGCCATATCTCGAGATCTGGAAAGTTGTTGAGGCCACCTCCGAAAAAGATGAAGCAACTGCTGAGGTAACTCCTGAGCCCATTCAAGAAGTTGAAGCTAAGAGTGGGGATGCACCACTCAATCCCTTTTTCCACACGTAGTTCGTAAAAAATAAGAAGATCGTGGTGAAGACAAGGAAAGTGAGATTTTAGATGTGTTCGGTAAAGGTAGTTGTGAATATTCCCTTCTAGATGTGAGTCAAGTGTGTGCCTAAGTATGCCAAATTTCTCAAGGATCTATGCATCAGTCAAGAGGAAAGATGAATAATAACGGTAGGTTGATTTGGGGAAGAAATGTTCCACTCTTATCCGGGGCCTAGGGCCTCGCACTGCAAAGAGTTGCTTCTTTTAACCCCTACTCGTGCATTACCAAAAGTGCAAGGATCCGAGCACATTTACTATTCCATGGAATGTCGGGACAAAGGGTGTGTGTGTAAGTCGACGCGCGACGACGCCGTGCGATTCCCAAGAAGTGTACCTGACTGTCGCCATAATAAAAGATATCGAACCCACAGAGACTGTGTTCTAATCGCACCTAAGCCAATCGATCAGATCTGGACAGCTTTTAAAAAGGATTTTTATTTTTGAGTGAAAAGGATTTTGAATTCGAAATTTTAAAAGATTGTTCAAACATAAAACAATTGTTTAAGCGGGGTTTTAGATTTAAAACCTAATTCCTAGGGATTTAAAATACCTTTGAAGTCGTTTATGTTGCTAACTAATCTACCTTTGTTGATTAACGAATTGCCTTGAAGGCTGCCAGTTTATCCTCTTAATAGCTTAAGCTCCTCCTAAGTTACAAAAACCGTGCTCCAATTGACCTCGGTTCTCTACTGTGGCTTTTCGATCCCGTATTGCACCCTTTGCGCTTCGGGTGACAACTCGTTGCTCCTCGAGGACGACTTCTAACTCTTGTGACGGCCCAAGTCTGACTTCTATAGGTCCGACACCCAAGTTCACCGCTAGGTTCCTCCTTAGAATGTCTCAAATTACGCAAATAACCTAAGTTCACCGCTTAGTTCTTGGGATCATCCACATCTCACAAACCAAGGTCAACGACTTTACGAGGTGCTAAACACCCTAGAAATCCTAAGTTCACCGCTAGGTTCCTCCTTAGAACGCTCACGCTCACGCAAATAAGCTAAGCAAGCCGAATTTACGGGTGGTTAACACACTAGAATTGTGGATCAAAACAATAACGAAATCAACAACGGTTTTATATCAAATCAACAACATTTATAAAACTCTAGCAGAGCCCCAATCCCTAGAAACAACTACTACCCAAATTTTAAGCATGGAGATGATGTTGGGTTGAATAACATAATGAAAATACAAAGAAGTCGAGAAAGAGGAGAAGAGGAGAAGAGATTCTAAAATGTAGCCAAAAGGTGTCCTTGTAGATGATGTCTCTCTATGATCATTCCTTGTGGTACAAGTTCAGATATGAAAGATGATCATCCCCCTATGATCTGATGCCTTGATCCTTATTTATAGAAATTGGGAAGTTAGAGTCCCCAAACCAACTCAAAAATCTGATCTATTTCTGCTTCTTTTCAGTCCACGCGTCACACGGGCCTGTGATGGCTATCACGGCCGGCCGTGACTGCCCCGCCCGCCACTCGGGAGGCTCAAATTCTCGCGACGCGAGATATGTCTCTGCGACGCGAGCCTCAGCTTCATGGCCCGTGATGAATTTTTACGGCTAGCTCATGTGCTCGACTTGTGGTGGTTTTGGGTCACTATTATGATGGATATCACGCTTAGGCCGTGACGCACTCGACTCTGCACTGTTCTTTCGCTTTGCTGATCATGGCCGTGATGGGTGATCACCGCTAGGCCGTGATGGACTCGTTTGGCTCATTTTCTGCACTTTTAAAGCCCTATCTTCATCCAAACTCCATCATGGTTGATCTTGGAGCATTTTACCCTCGATATCCCAGCAACACACGAAAACCGCCTACCTGCTCCAAAGGAAAATTAACCTAAAATCTAATAAAAATATGCCTAAACTACATGAAAATGCATGCAAAATGTAGTAGACAAAGATGAGGTGAAATCACACTCATCAAATCACCCTAAGCTTGAAACTTTGCTTGTCCTCAAGCAATTACTCGTGCCATAAGATAAATCAATCAAAGTCATGGGATAAGAACCAAGAACCCTAGCAACTAATCCAAGTGACAGCATATTCAATAAGCACTTAAGAGACAATCAATTTCAAGTCCAATTAGAAGCTTAGGTTTTTTCAAGTTCATGTCCTCACCGATTTGGGCACTCATCTCACCTCACCCAAGGTTTTGAGGGTTTATTGACAATTCACCCACTCCTCAAGGAAAGTATTCTACCACAGGCTACTATTAACCAAATCTCTACTTTATTTACGAAAACACTTAGAATCAAGGGTCTTTCCTTTGGTCGTAATGCGGGCTACCGGATTTATTGTTAGGGGGAAAATCAGGAAAGGGAATTTCAGAAGGCTAGACAAATCATCAAACATTGCAAGGCATTACACCTTCTAAAATACCCTTTTGGGCTTTGGTTTACTTTTCCACCTTTCTTCCTTCTATATTTTTCTTTCTTTTTTTTCATTTCTACTTTCTTTGTCATCCCTTCTCCATTTTTTTTTTCTTTATTTCATTTTATTTGTCTGGAGAAGGGGAGATTTATAGCTCAAGAGAATTACTTTCTAACTTTTTTCATCCCATACTTTTTCCAACTACCATTTTGCCCTTTTGTAATACTTTAAAAGTGCCGTACCAAGCATTATTTATGAAAGCAATTCAAGGTACCAAGAAAAGTATTTTATCTTTAGGCTAAAAATTGGGCAACTAAGGGGTAGTATTTATCATTCAAAGCTCTGGAGGCCGAAAATACCTAGTGCCTCAATCATTTCCAAAAATGTTTTCAAAATTTTTAAGTTTCAAAATGGTTTCAAGTCAAGTTCTAGAAAATACAGTCCAAGAGGAATTAAAACACTCTATCATAAGAAATGGGGTAGATTTAGTGAATACCCTTTTGGCTCAAAATCTTACATTTAGTAGTTCAAAAATCTGAGGTACACAAACCTAAGGAACCACATGCTAATTATCAACTATCAAAAGACTATCTCAAGAAATTTTTATTTTTAGCCATATCACAAGAATAATAAAAAATTGGGTTCGAAAATTCACTATCTCAATTCATTTGGCTCCAAGTTCTCACAATCGGATGCATGTTCTAAGTGAGGGACAATCTAAAGAAGCGGATCATACTAATCTATGCCTATGAGAATGCAACATGAATGCAACAATGCAAATGCAAAAATAAATACCCCTTTCCTCAGTTTTGATTACTTACATTGTCTCCAATGTAAATAATCAAGCTCTGAGAGAGAGAAAACGGAACAACCTACCGAAGCCCAGAATGTGTGTGGGCTCACATTCCAACCAAAACTTGGGTGGAAATAGTATCACTACCGTGGCGAGGCTCACCACGCAGCCGTGATCGCTTCCTCGGTCCTCAGAGCTGCCCCGTCACTACATTGCCCTGATCTGGCATCACTGGCCAGGCCGTGATGCCTTCCGATCTTGGTATCCTACCACCTGCTCGTGATGGCTGT
>JAUPTC010000559.1:0-43974 GCA_030762895.1 Sophora flavescens
GATTTTGGATTAACCAAGGTTATTTCCTTGTTATACTTATTTTTATAAGGTTACGGGAAGTTTTTGGTTGAAAATTGAGGCGGAAGCTTGTCTGCGTTTTACGTGTTTTCACCGTGAGTAAAAGTTTCTTGCTCGGAAGACCTAATTTTAATTCGTGAACGAGATGAAAAATGTTTTTATCGTATTTACTACGATCTTGGAAGTTTTGAAAATTTTGGTAAAAAAATTAAAATATTATATTCGTTGCGGGCGTATACGTCGAGATGTCTCTAGGAAAAGCTTGCGCGAGATGAATTGAGGAGTCGGCAACGTAGCAGAGATGATGGATTTGACCGATTTGCAGTATTTATGACGAGCTTATCCGAGTCATAATGGCCATAATGGCACATTTATGACAAAGTGAAATTTTCCTATGAAATGACCATTTTGCCCTTGTCTTTATATGACAATTGCAAGCAAATGCCATTGGAAATGTTGACTAAAGCTTGCCCAAAACCCACGGCTCCAATGCCTTCATCATTAAGTATTGGTTTCTTCTTCATTTAAATAGGTTGTCTTCTTCCTTAAGCCATTTTTCCATTTTCATGTTCTTTTGTTCCAAAGAGTTCATAATTCGTCAGATTTTGATTGGAAATTCTGACTAGTTTCTATTTTGAATCTCGGAAAACTTCCAACATGAATGTTGTTCATCTTTCTCTCTTATTTCCATCGACATAAAGATCATCCAAAACGGATAAGTATGTTGAGAGATCTACCCAAAATACTAAAACTGTTCTAAACCCTAACTATGTCCATCTTTCTCTTTAAGTTTCTTAAGAACTCCATAAGAAAACCTTGAAGAACATCATCCAAATCTTGCTTTCCTTGAATCATCAAGAGGTAACAACTTCTTCTCTTGTCATTAAAATCATTTCTCTTCACAACTTTTGTAGATTCATGGCTAAGATTCATATGTTCATCATTGACCTTAAAGTTCATGGAACTAGATTCAAAAATTCATAACTAATTCTAGAAAAATCCTTTTGACATGAAACCAATTGCTATGATCTTATACTCATCTCTATTTTCATCATCTAGAAGTACAAGATCATGAGAAATTTCTTTCCCTAAAATCTGGACTGGGCCGAACCTAGGTTAACTTTGTGTTCTTAGGTTTTGTTTCAATTTCATGCCTTGATTCATGATTATAACTTGATAGTTCTTGTATTCCAGTATATAGAAGGTCAAACATCAAACTTGAGCCTACTTGTTTCTTCAAAAACCGAAACTCTAGGTATGATCACTTAATGATTTTGTGATTCAAAAGTTGTTGTAATCTTTGAATCCAACTCTAAGCTTTATATGTTGATTAAATCCAAGAGTTGATGAAATTTTAAAACTTCTAGCCTATTGATCTTGAGAAAACCGAACCCTAGTTCTTAGAACTAGATAAGTGTAATTCATGTTCTTGGTTCATAATCATGGTTTAAGTGATTAATCATGCTTAAGTAACTTATGGATCATTAATCCTTAAGTTAATCAAATTTTCAACTTCCTAACCTTGATAATTGGTTGAAGCCGAAACCCTAACCCTAAAGGTTAGAGGATTTTGTTCCAAATTTTAGTCTTGTAATAAGTAATCTATGTTAGTTAAGACTCTAGTAACTAGGATCCAAAAGATAGCATTAAGAAGATAATCCTAAACCTATTTTCTAAGTCTTGGCCGAACCTAGCCCTAAAGTGTCATAGATGGTTGTTAGTTGATTAATTATAATTATGTTGTTTGGTTGAAGGTGGTTGTGTTAACTCGTGGCGGGATAACGAGGATCGTCGTGTACGTGTTCCCGGTGCAAACTCAGGTGGGGGAAAGAACCATTCCATCGTCGGAACCGATAAGTAGTATATAATTTATAATAATGGTGTAGGGCGACCTAAACCCTACTAGTGGTCGAGTAATCGACAATACCAACATCGTATTGGAATCTTTTCCGTAAAACCAATGACGATTTGGGAATTGTAGGTTTATCGCCTTAGGTTGATTATTCATATTTGAGGATGTCTGAATTATTTACTTTTGACTGTTTGTGATCTGCTGGTTAAGGTATTCCATCTGCATGTGACGTATTGTTTCGGTGTTTGAATAATTATGATATTGAGGATGTTTCTTTGTCTGTCACGACCGTGATGGTTGTCATGGCCAGGCCGTGACAGGTTACGTGTTGTAGGATTCTTGTCTTTGTTTCTGCATCACGGCCAGTGATGGCTATCACGGCCAGGCCGTGAGTGAGTCTGACTTTGTTAATTATTTGGTTGTGATAAATTGCCTTATATGATATTGAGATGTTTGAATATTCTGTTGATTAATGTGTTATGCATGATCTGCCTGTGTTTAATTCTATGCTTAGATAATTTTAAGGAAAGATATATATTGCTTGGAGGTATTTTGTTTGGGTGAGAGTTTTGAATATGAATTAGAAGTGCCTCGCTATTATTTTATAGAAGTGATGTGATATAGAGCGTAAGTGGAGGTTATGAGGAAAAGCTTGAGGTACTAGGTTGTTATTGATAAAAGTCAGTGAGAATCATGTGTTGCATTGTTGTTCATAACCGTGTATTTGAGACACACGAGGTCCGAAGTTCTTGTAGACCGTTCCAAATTAGAATTTAAGTTGTGCAACTATAGTGTCATTGCTTTGCATGAGCACCCTTGACTGAGTTGAGAGAGAGAATCAGGGTGTGCACCGGCGGTACTGTGCAGCTATAGTGTCATTGCTTTGCATGAGCATTCTCACCATGGATGTACACCATGGGTGTGAATGTGCACCGGCGTTGGGAACGTGTCACTTGGACGACTGACTGGCATTCCTAACGGGGGATGTGTGACAGGATTAGCAGTGGCCACGTTAGCATAAAGGTTTAGTTGCATGAGTTGGAGGGTAGAGGATGATATAGTGAATTGAGGATGATTGTTGATTTTGAGTGATGCGTGTCTGTGACTATTATTGTATTATATGCTATGAATCTTTTCCACTTATGATGATAGAACTGTTTCTTATCTCCCTATTTCTATATTTTTGGTGTATGTCTACTTCGTTACGTTAGAAGACCAGATGGATGACTATGTTACTGAAGAGGTGGATGGAACCCCATACGAGACGGAGATTGTTGAAGAGTTGAACGACGTTCCGGATGAAGTTGACACTAAAGAACAACCTACTGATCCTATTAATATAGCGTAGTAAGTTTAGGGCCAGTGAGTCATATAAGACGTTTTTATTTTCCGTTAGTTATAAGCAGTTTGTTTAAATAAGTACCTGTGTGGGATCCTAATGAGAGGATACCCTTAACAGTGTTGTGTAAAATAAAGGATACTTATGTGTGTATTTATGTAATATAGTTTTGGTGTGTTTTATATTTGTAGAAGTTATATGATTATTATTTAAGTTTTAATTTTTACGTATTTTCAACGATAAGCGCACGATTGAGTAAATAAATATTAAGGTTTTAATTTAATAATACAATGGGGCACAACGGGGTGTCTCATTTGGTGGTATCAGAGCAGTTCGATTCTAATCGGACTGTGAGGTCTAGGATGTGTTACTGGCCGTGTCTAGTTGAGTCCACATCGATTTTTAACTATGCTTAGAAGTTGGGTAGTGTGTCCGAACCCGATGCGATAATTAGCATTAGTATGGCATATGGTATTTATATACCTGTCTATGTAGTATTATATGTCACACTGATGAGAGAGGATGATTTCTGTTACAGAATCATGGCTCATGAAAGAAGAAGTCCGATTATTAGTGGTGACGGATCTCCTGAGGGAATCATTGGAGCTGACAACGGTGAGGTTAATCCTACTGGAAATGGAGGAGAGTCATCTGTGACTCCCAATATCATGGAAACGATAGCTGCTACCTTGTTATTACAAACACAGCAGAATACGAAGATGCTACAAATAAACAAAGAGCAGCAGGAACTGCAGAATCAAATAACAACCATTGAAACTGAAGAGGCAGAATTGATTACTTTCCTAAAAGGGAAGCCACCACGATTCGAGGGAATATGACCCAAAGAAGGCAGAATGGTGGGTACAAGAGATAGAGAAGATATTTGACACCATGCGCTGCATGGAGGGGAGGAAAGTGACTTATGATGCATACATGCTAACTGGAGAAGCAGAGTCTTGGTGGAGAGGTAAGATAAGATTACTGGAGTTAGAGGGTAGGATTATCTGCTGGCAGTTGTTTACTGAATGCTTCTTCGAGAATTATTTTCCGAATGTAGTCCGACGTGCGAAGGAGAGGAAGTTTGCTAGTCTCCGACAAGGAAACATGACTGTAGGCGATTATGTATCACGCTTTGAGGCTCTGATTAAGTTTTCAGAATTCTATCAGAGATTCCCAGATGGGGATTGGAGGTGTAGAAGGTTTGAAGAAGGATTGCGACATGAGCTGCGAAGAGCTGTAGTGTATTTAGATATTCAGTGTTTTCTGGAGTTGGTTGATAGTTGCAGTGCTATAAAAAGCATAGACCATAGGCAAGATGCTGAGCTGAAACAACCAAGAAGTGGAGGCCCTAATCGATCAGGTTCTCCAAGGAGGGTAGAGAGTGGTTCTCAATGGAGATGGGGACCATATACTAAACCAGTGTCGACAGTTGTACCAACACTAGTGGTTAGATCGGATCAACAACAACAAGTCTATGTTTGCTTCGGATGCGGAGGATCGCATCATTTTAGAAATTTCAAGGAGAAACCTAGTTGCTTCCACTGTGGAAAACCTGGTCATATAGCTAGAGATTGCGGACAGTGGGTCATTGGGAGAGTGTTTACAGTGACGGGAGCTGAACCTTTTCACTCTGCAGATCTCATATAAGGTATGTGTTTGACATCAGTGTCAGATAGTTGTTAAGAATATGACATTTATGGTAAACACTTGTCGATGAACTTAAGGAAGTGGAATTCGTGCTTTTGGTGGGAAAGTCTGAAGATGGTAACGGAAATCCGCAAGTTTTGTTAGTTAGTCGGTTGTGGTTTTCATACCTGTTTAAAATCAATTACAAGGAAAGTATAGATTGTTGTGGGATAATTGTTATTAAGGGAACTTTATCTTAAGTGCTTGATATATTTGGATAGTATGGGTAGTTGATGAGCCTCTGGTTGACTGGTTTTATAACTAATAAAAACCTTGGCTTTGTGCTTATTTTATATCATTTTTACCCAAATTAGGCTTGATTGTTCCTAAGTAGTATTTTGAGTCTGTAAAGTGTTTTTAGGTTAATTTAGTTGATTTAGAATGAATAAAGTATTTACTTTTATTTTCCGTTTTTCAGGTTAATAAAATAAAAATAAAATAAATCTGGAGCCACTCGCCCCGCGAAGGATCTCTCGCCCCGCGAGTATTGCAACCATGAAAAAGTCAGAGACGATCACGGCTTGCCCGTGTTGAAGATCACAGCCGTGGCAATCCTGAAGTTGAAGCGTTCGCCTCGCGAGCATTCCTTCGCCTCGCGAGTATTGGAAGATCAGAAGCCATCACGGTTTGGGCACGTTGAAGGTCACGGGCGTTACAGTTGAGAATTTGAAGAGTTCGCCTCGCGAAGATATGCTCGCCTCGCGAGAAGACAAAGAGTTGCAGACCTTTCGCATAATTCGCCTCGCGAGCAAAGTGGTTAGCCTCGCGAGTACCGGATTCCAGAAACATGTATATAAGTAGTTTTAGGCGGGCGAAGAGGGGAATCGAGTTAGCTTGATTTTGGCTAGTCTTTGGTAGATGTAGTAGTAGTTTATTTTCCTTCCTTTTCTTTTATGTTTATTTCTCGTAATGGAGAACTAGTCTCCTAGATTAATCTACTGTGATTGGTTTTAATTACACTTGAGGTTCTTGTATTTCCTGTTTTCATTTCCTTTTCTCTTTTCAATACTATGTTATGCATTTCTGTTTGTTTAATTCAGGAATGTATAGTAGTGTATTGATTCGTTCCGGTGATGTTATGTTCCTATACTTAATCGCGTTTGTTTAATTCGCGTGTGTTCATTCATGTTCGTTTAGTTCATGAGAGCTTAACCCCGTTTGTTTAATTCGGGAATAGGAACATATATCCGTAGTAGCGGTTTCGTTTGTTAATTGTTGCTACAACCGGGAGGGGATTAGAATCCGCTTAGGGCTTGGATTTATTTGAACCAATGATAGTGGGAAACCAAGAACAGTAGGTTAATCGTCTTTTGTTTATTTGTTATTCTCTTTAACTACTTTGTTTTCATTATTTTGTTTTCTTAATTTAGTTTCAAATCTCAAAACCCCCAGTTCTAACTTTTTTTTCTAACTTTTTCTGTTAATAATAACAACACTAAAGAGTCCTTGAGAGACGATCCGAGTTGTCGCTCTATACTACATTATTTTGTAAACGCTCGTTCTTTTTGGCGCGTGGCGACAGCGCGACCAAAAATTGGCGCCGTTGCCGGGGACTCTTGTTTGTTGTTATTAGCAAAAAAAAAAAAAAAAAATCTTTGCTAATTAGTTTTGTCTGCATTGTCTGGTTGTGAATTTTGCCCCATGGATAATTATATGCGAAATTATATGCCTAATGTTTATTATGAGCAACCTTGCATGTATTATCCTAATTTTAGTGAGCCACCACCATACTATCCTAGCCAAGTGACCACCTCTGCACCTTCCGAACCTTCACAGACCACCTTGGATGAGATTGCTTCAATGCTACAACAAATGGAAGAGAACAATCAACGGATGGCATACAATCTTGAATTTCAACAGAGGATGGAGGCAATGGAGGCAAGTAATCGTGAAGCCCAACAGAGGGACCAAGCTGAATCTCAAAAGTTGTGGGCTCTAATTGATCAAGTTACCGCCAACTCGGCTGCGATGCTAACTCCACAGCCCCTTGAGGAACATAAGGATTTACAGATGGTTATTCCTGAAAATATTTTTGAAAATAATTCTGATGATAATGTTTCTGTTGATGATGATTTATGTGTTGAATCCCCTGATCCTAATGCTTGTTATTGTGATGGTACTGCTGCTTTGTGTATACACTGTTATGCAGGTTTATACTTGAAAGGAAACAAAGAAAATGAGGATCAGGAGGATCAAGAGAACATTCGCTCCACCGTGCTTGAGGATAAAAAAAAATCTTTGGTTTTAGATGCAGGTGTTGAGAGTGATGGGGTGGATGAACCGTGTGCAGAAAGTCCAGACAAACATATCTTTACTAACTTAGTTTCTTTTACTACATGTACTAACTGTACTGACACTAACCCGTGTGCTGTTTGTGCTGGGTTTCTTGACTCTATTTTGCAGGATGATAATGAGAATGAAGCAGCACCGTTAACCATTTCTAACTGTTTACCATTTCCCCCTGAGGAACCAGTGATGGATTTTGCACCCTTGGATCTTGCACCATGGCTGGTCCAAGAGGTTGAGCCCCACTTCTATTGGGGAGATTTTGTTGAAAAGGAGGTCATCTGTGACCCCAGAGGAAGTGAGAAGTCCGCCGCACTGGGTGGAGTTATCATGGTTGTCAAGTGCTCACCTCCGTATCAAAGCTGCAAGTTAGGGAGGCTTGGAATGAATTTTTGTCCTTTGGCTACCATGTGGGACTTACGCTACGAGGCGGTGGGATCCCGGTGGGAACCCCTCTGAATGAGTTTTTCTTACCCTTGCTTCTTTTTAATTTTCTTTTCTTTACTTTATTTCTGTTTTATTGTCAATAATGCTCCTGAATAATTTGAGAAGCTCAGGAGTTGTGTTTGTGTCTTGGTTATGGCAAGTTTATTGGATTTTATTAATTTTTGCATAGATGGATTGCATGATAGTGTTGACTGTTTTCCCCCTAGGATTTGAAAATTTTTTGAAAAATGATCCCCATATGATTGAAAACTGAACTTTGGGATTTTCTTATGATGGCATGATTTATGATAAGTTTGGGGTGATAGGAAGCACACACTAGGGATAGAATCTCTTTCAAATAATTTGCAAAAATGTCCAGGTGAGGTTTTGAGCCTCCAGCATGTTTTAAATTGTGTGAAAATCACTTTTTAAGTTGCACTTTCCTGAATTTGATTGAATCTCTTTTTGATTTGCATGATTATGTGTTTGCTTCAGATGATTTAGGCATTTTCTTTGTAAATAGCTACTTAGCCTAAAATAACCATTCCTAATGCATGTTCCTTAGTTAGCCCCTTTGAGCCTATTAGCCTATTAGTTCTTGATAACCTAATGATATAAGCCCAAAAATCTGGAAAACCATGTTAACCCGATCTTAGGATTAGGAGAGCATGTAATCTTAGAATGGGTGCAAGAAACTAAAGTTTAGGGTGGCTGCAAGGTGTAATATGTTGTTGGGATTGAAAAAAAAAAAAAAAAGAGTTGGAGCCAAAAGCTTGTGAAAGAAAAAGTGTACAAATGTTGAAAAAAAGCAAAAAAAAAAAAGTGCAAAAATGCGAAAAAGAAATAAAAAGGTTGTAGCCACCCAGAAGCATAAAGAAAAATGAGAAAGGAACTTGAGTGAATTTCAAAGTGTAAATAATGTTCATGCTCTCTTAGTTCCTAGGGTCTTCAACCTAGTTCCTTTGTATATCCTACCCTTAGCCAGGCCCCATTACAACCCATAAAAGACCTTTTGATGTTGTTGGCATGTTTTCTGTGGGAATCATTATGAGATGAAAATCAAATTTATGGGAAGTGCTTCTGAAAAGTGAAATTGAGTGAATTGTTGATAACCTGACACAAATTGAGCGATTGAGCGAACATAAATTTCCCTTGTGAGGAAGGCAGTTGTTTGATTTTGGTGATCTCCCTTTTGTGTGTAACTTAGATCCCCTGCTTAGATTTCTGATTGTCTGAATAATTAATTTCTCAACTGTTTGGAATAAATGATAGTGGGGATTGTTTTGCTTGTAAAGGGGGGAAACATTGAAAGAAAAATTCTTTTGAAAAATTGCTTGAAATCTGTGTGAAAGTTAATTGAGTCCTTAAGCTTGCCATGTTTTGCCAGGTCTTGAGTCTTTTTAAGTTTTTGAGTGTAGTTTCCTTGGGGACAAGCAAAGTTTAAGTTTGGGGTATTTTGATGAGCCTCTGGTTGACTGGTTTTATAACTAATAAAAACCTTGGCTTTGTGCTTATTTTATATCATTTTTACCCAAATTAGGCTTGATTGTTCCTAAGTAGTATTTTGAGTCTGTAAAGTGTTTTTAGGTTAATTTAGTTGATTTAGAATGAATAAAGTATTTACTTTTATTTTCCGTTTTTCAGGTTAATAAAATAAAAATAAAATAAATCTGGAGCCACTCGCCCCGCGAAGGATCTCTCGCCCCGCGAGTATTGCAACCATGAAAAAGTCAGAGACGATCACGGCTTGCCCGTGTTGAAGATCACAGCCGTGGCAATCCTGAAGTTGAAGCGTTCGCCTCGCGAGCATTCCTTCGCCTCGCGAGTATTGGAAGATCAGAAGCCATCACGGTTTGGGCACGTTGAAGGTCACGGGCGTTACAGTTGAGAATTTGAAGAGTTCGCCTCGCGAAGATATGCTCGCCTCGCGAGAAGACAAAGAGTTGCAGACCTTTCGCATAATTCGCCTCGCGAGCAGTGGTTCGCCTCGCGAGTACCTGGATTCCAGAAACATGTATATAAGTAGTTTTAGGCAGAACTGAAGAGGGGAATCAGAGTTAGCCAGTTTTGGCTAGTCTTTGGTAGACAGTAGTAGTAGTTTATTTTCCTTCCTTTTCTTTTATGTTTATTTCTGTAATGGAGAACTAGTCTCCTAGATTAATCTCTTGTGATTGGTTTTAATTACACTTGAGGTTCTTGTATTTCCTGTTTTCATTTCCTTTTCTCTTTTCAATACTATGTTATGCATTTTTGTTTGTTTAATTCAGGAATGTATAGTAGTGTATTGATTCGTTCCGGTGATGTTATGTTCCTATACTTAATCGCGTTTGTTTAATTCGCGTGTGTTCATTCATGTTCGTTTAGTTCATGAGAGCTTAACCCCGTTTGTTTAATTCGGGAATAGGAACATATATCCGTAGTAGCGGTTTCGTTTGTTAATTGTTGCTACAACCGGGAGGGGATTAGAATCCGCTTAGGGCTTGGATTTATTTGAACCAATGATAGTGGGAAACCAAGAACAGTAGGTTAATCGTCTTTTGTTTATTTGTTATTCTCTTTAACTACTTTGTTTTCATTATTTTGTTTTCTTAATTTAGTTTCAAATCTCAAAACCCCCAGTTCTAACTTTTTTTTCTAACTTTTTCTGTTAATAATAACAACACTAAAGAGTCCTTGAGAGACGATCCGAGTTGTCGCTCTATACTACATTATTTTGTAAACGCTCGTTCTTTTTGGCGCGTGGCGACAGCGAAAAAGAAGTGCAAAAATGCGAAAAAGAAATAAAAAGGTTGTAGCCACCCAGAAGCATAAAGAAAAATGAGAAAGGAACTTGAGTGAATTTCAAAGTGTAAATAATGTTCATGCTCTCTTAGTTCCTAGGGTCTTCAACCTAGTTCCTTTGTATATCCTACCCTTAGCCAGGCCCCATTACAACCCATAAAAGACCTTTTGATGTTGCTGGCATGTTTTCTGTGGGAATCATTATGAGATGAAAATCAAATTTATGGGAAGTGCTTCTGAAAAGTGAAATTGAGTGAATTGTTGATAACCTGACACAAATTGAGCGATTGAGCGAACATAAATTTCCCTTGTGAGGAAGGCAGTTGTTTGATTTTGGTGATCTCCCTTTTGTGTGTAACTTAGATCCCCTGCTTAGATTTCTGATTGTCTGAATAATTAATTTCTCAACTGTTTGGAATAAATGATAGTGGGGATTGTTTTGCTTGTAAAGGGGGGAAACATTGAAAGAAAAATTCTTTTGAAAAATTGCTTGAAATCTGTGTGAAAGTTAATTGAGTCCTTAAGCTTGCCATGTTTTGCCAGGTCTTGAGTCTTTTTAAGTTTTTGAGTGTAGTTTGCTTGGGGACAAGCAAAGTTTAAGTTTGGGGTATTTTGATGAGCCTCTGGTTGAATGGTTTTATAACTAATAAAAACCTTGGCTTTGTGCTTATTTTATATCATTTTTACCCAAATTAGGCTTGATTGTTCCTAAGTAGTATTTTGAGTCTGTAAAGTGTTTTTAGGTTAATTTAGTTGATTTAGAATGAATAAAGTATTTACTTTTATTTTCCGTTTTTCAGGTTAATAAAATAAAAATAAAATAAATCTGGAGCCACTCGCCCCGCGAAGGATCTCTCGCCCCGCGAGTATTGCAACCATGAAAAAGTCAGAGACGATCACGGCTTGCCCGTGTTGAAGATCACAGCCGTGGCAATCCTGAAGTTGAAGCGTTCGCCTCGCGAGCATTCCTTCGCCTCGCGAGTATTGGAAGATCAGAAGCCATCACGGTTTGGGCACGTTGAAGGTCACGGGCGTTACAGTTGAGAATTTGAAGAGTTCGCCTCGCGAAGATATGCTCGCCTCGCGAGAAGACAAAGAGTTGCAGACCTTTCGCATAATTCGCCTCGCGAGCAGTGGTTCGCCTCGCGAGTACCTGGATTCCAGAAACATGTATATAAGTAGTTTTAGGCAGAACTGAAGAGGGGAATCAGAGTTAGCCAGTTTTGGCTAGTCTTTGGTAGACAGTAGTAGTAGTTTATTTTCCTTCCTTTTCTTTTATGTTTATTTCTGTAATGGAGAACTAGTCTCCTAGATTAATCTACTGTGATTGGTTTTAATTACACTTGAGGTTCTTGTATTTCCTGTTTTCATTTCCTTTTCTCTTTTCAATACTATGTTATGCATTTCTGTTTGTTTAATTCAGGAATGTATAGTAGTGTATTGATTCGTTCCGGTGATGTTATGTTCCTATACTTAATCGCGTTTGTTTAATTCGCGTGTGTTCATTCATGTTCGTTTAGTTCATGAGAGCTTAACCCCGTTTGTTTAATTCGGGAATAGGAACATATATCCGTAGTAGCGGTTTCGTTTGTTAATTGTTGCTACAACCGGGAGGGGATTAGAATCCGCTTAGGGCTTGGATTTATTTGAACCAATGATAGTGGGAAACCAAGAACAGTAGGTTAATCGTCTTTTGTTTATTTTTTATTCTCTTTAACTACTTTGTTTTCATTATTTTGTTTTCTTAATTTAGTTTCAAATCTCAAAACCCCCAGTTCTAACTTTTTTTTCTAACTTTTTCTGTTAATAATAACAACACTAAAGAGTCCTTGAGAGACGATCCGAGTTGTCGCTCTATACTACATTATTTTGTAAACGCTCGTTCTTTTTGGCGCGTGGCGACAGCGCGGTCAGTAGTCCTTGAAAATAATAAAGAGATAACGAATTAGTTTGGAGCTTAGCTAGTATAGGATTGATTTGGTTGAAGCTTTGTAGCCTTTTATTTTTGAGATAATGGTTATAATGATATGTTGTTCTTGTTTAAATGGTGAGTTAGGATTTCTCCTTAAGCTCTGATGGTGATGGATTGCCATAAAGACTCGATTGAGCAACATATAATCTAGGTATAGTACCTAAGTATTGTTTCCCTATAGTAGGATAAATAGGAAGTGATGGGAGTTTTGAGATATAGATATGACTGGTAAGATTAAGATCGATGTATCGGTGAGTAAGACAATTACTATAAATCAAATGTTGATCGAGGCATAGTATCATTATGGAATCTAGGGCAATGATTAATGATCGTAGTTAAGATGGATTGTATGAGTTTGGGAAGAGTAAACGAAAGTGTATATAGTAATTTCACCTAAGTTGAATATGAGCAGAAAAGATGATTTTCGATGTAAATTGAGGTTACTAGAGAAATTCAAATTTGTTAAGTTAGATAATCCTAACAGGTGTTGTTCTTTTGATTTTATCTTACGGAATGTTGAGATGTTTATTTGGAGACTTGAAAGGTGTGATTTTGATATAATCTAGAATAGTGAAATACATTTTAAGGAACTAAGACTGTGATTGGATACATGAAGTAGGAAGTTAGGGTAGTTCGATTGCGGTGTTAATTGTAGAAGTTAGATGTTGAAATGGATTGTGGTGTTAATTGCGGGTAATTGTAGAAGTTAAATGTTGGAATTGATCATTGTGGTGTTAATTGCGGGAGTTAGATGTTGAAATAAAGTTCTTTAATGGACCAGTAGTAAGAAGAATGAAATGATTAAGTCTTAATTATGTCCTTCAAGGATGATAGATCAAGGTGAAATGTTAAGGATAATGAATAGAATGTAGTGATGGATTGTTTTGAGGATAAATAGAATGATATAAGAATGAATTTTGTTATGAAGTTACCGCTGTCACCTAGGGGAAAAACAGCGATGAGAAATATAATGTGGAATCGTTAGATTAAGAGGCGATTGCAAGATGATGTATAGTTTTGAGTTGAGAAATTCCGAGGACGGAATTTTTTTTCTAAGAGGGGTAGTAATGTAACACCCCGATTTTCACTGCTTTGTAATACCGGTAATAAATATATAAATATATATTTTTATCCGAGACTTAGAAAATGATTTTGGATAAACCAAGGTTATTTCCTTGTTATACTTATTTTTATAAGGTTACGGGGAAGTTTTTGGTTGAAAATTCAGACGGAAGCCGGTCTGCGTTTTCTGTGTTTTCACTGACAGTAAAAGTTTACTGCTCAGAAGACCTAATTTTAATTCGTGAACGAGATGAAAAATGTTTTTATCGTATTTACTACGATACTGGAAGTTTTGAAAATTTTGGTAAAAAAATTAAAATATTATATTTGTTGCGGGCGTATGCGTCGAGATGTCTCTAGGAAAAGCTTGCGCCAGATGAATTGAGGAGTCGGCAACGTAGCAGAGATGATGGATTTGACCGATTTGCCGAGTATTTATGACGAGCTTATCCGAGTCATAATGGCCATAATGGCAAATTTATGACAAAGTGAAATTTTCCTATGAAATGACCATTTTGCCCTTGTCTTTATATGACAATTGCAAGCAAATGCCATTGGAAATGTTGACTAAAGCTTGCCCAAAACCCACGGCTCCAATGCCTTCATCATTAAGTATTGGTTTCTTCTTCATTTAAATAGGTTGTCTTCTTCCTTAAGCCATTTTTCCATTTTCATGTTCTTTTGTTCCAAAGAGTTCATAATTCGTCAGATTTTGATTGGAAATTCTGACTAGTTTCTATTTTGAATCTCGGAAAACTTCCAACATGAAAGTTGTTCATCTTTCTCTCTTATTTCCATCGACATAAAGATCATCCAAAACGGATAAGTATGTTGAGAGATCTACCCAAAATACTAAAACTGTTCTAAACCCTAACTATGTCCATCTTTCTCTTTAAGTTTCTTAAGAACTCCATAAGAAAACCTTGAAGAACATCATCCAAATCTTGCTTTCCTTGAATCATCAAGAGGTAACAACTTCTTCTCTTGTCATTAAAATCATTTCTCTTCACAACTTTTGTAGATTCATGGCTAAGATTCATATGTTCATCATTGACCTTAAAGTTCATGGAACTAGATTCAAAAATTCATAACTAATTCTAGAAAAATCCTTTTGACATGAAACCAATTGCTATGATCTTATAATCATCTCTATTTTCATCATCTAGAAGTACAAGATCATGAGAAATTTCTTTCCCTAAAATCTGGACTGGGCCGAACCTAGGTTAACTTTGTGTTCTTAGGTTTTGTTTCAATTTCATGCCTTGATTCATGATTATAACTTGATAGTTCTTGTATTCCAGTATATAGAAGGTCAAACATCAAACTTGAGCCTACTTGTTTCTTCAAAAACCGAAACTCTAGGTATGATCACTTAATGATTTTGTGATTCAAAAGTTGTTGTAATCTTTGAATCCAACTCTAAGCTTTATATGTTGATTAAATCCAAGAGTTGATGAAATTTTAAAACTTCTAGCCTATTGATCTTGAGAAAACCGAACCCTAGTTCTTAGAACTAGATAAGTGTAATTCATGTTCTTGGTTCATAATCATGGTTTAAGTGATTAATCATGCTTAAGTAACTTATGGATCATTAATCCTTAAGTTAATCAAATTTTCAACTTCCTAACCTTGATAATTGGTTGAAGACGAAACCCTAACCCTAAAGGTTAGAGGATTTTGTTCCAAATTTTAGTCTTGTAATAAGTAATCTATGTTAGTTAAGACTCTAGTAACTAGGATCCAAAAGATAGCATTAAGAAGATAATCCTAAACCTATTTTCTAAGTCTTGGCCGAACCTAGCCCTAAAGTGTCATAGATGGTTGTTAGTTGATTAATTATAATTATGTTGTTTGGTTGAAGGTGGTTGTGTTAACTCGTGGCGGGATAACGAGGATCGTCGTGTACGTGTTCCCGGTGCAAACTCGGGTGGGGGAAAGAACCATTCCATCGTCGGAACCGATAAGTAGTATATAATTTATAATAATGGTGTAGGGCGACCTAAACCCTACTAGTGGTCGAGTAATCGACAATACCAACATCGTATTGGAATCTTTTCCGTAAAACCAATGACGATTTGGGAATTGTAGGTTTATCGCCTTAGGTTGATTATTCATATTTGAGGATGTCTGAATTATTTACTTTTGACTGTTTGTGATACGCTGGTTAAGGTATTCCATCTGCATGTGACGTATTGTTTCGGTGTTTGAATAATTATGATATTGAGGATGTTTGCTGTCTGTCACGACCGTGATGGTTGTCATGGCCAGGCCGTGACAGGTTCTGTGTTGTAGGATTCTTGTCTTTGTTGTCTGTCACGACCGTGATGGCTATCACGGCCAGGCCGCGTGATGAGTCGACTTTGTTAATTATTTGGTTGTGATAAATTGCCTTATATGATATTGAGATGTTTGAATATTCTGTTGATTAATGTGTTATGCATGATCTGCCTGTGTTTAATTCTATGCTTAGATAATTTTAAGGAAAGATATATATTGCTTGGAGGTATTTTGTTTGGGTGAGAGTTTTGAATATGAATTAGAAGTGCCTCGCTATTATTTTATAGAAGTGATGTGATATAGAGCGTAAGTGGAGGTTATGAGGAAAAGCTTGAGGTACTAGGTTGTTATTGATAAAAGTCAGTGAGAATCATGTGTTGCATTGTTGTTCATAACCGTGTATTTGAGACACACGAGGTCCGAAGTTCTTGTAGACCGTTCCAAATTAGAATTTAAGTTGTGCAACTATAGTGTCATTTCTTTGCATGAGCACCCTTGACTGAGTTGAGAGAGAGAATCAGGGTGTGCACCGGCGGTACAGTGCAGCTATAGTGTCATTGCTTTGCATGAGCATTCTCACCATGGATGTACACCATGGGTGTGAATGTGCACCGGCGTTGGGAACGTGTCACTTGGACGACTGACTGGCATTCCTAACGGGGGATGTGTGACATGATTAGCAGTGGCCACGTTAGCATAAAGGTTTAGTTGCATGAGTTGGAGGGTAGAGGATGATATAGTGAATTGAGGATGATTGTTGATTTTGAGTGATGCGTGTCTGTGACTATTATTGTATTATATGCTATGAATCTTTTCCACTTATGATGATAGAACTGTTTCTTATCTCCCTATTTCTATATTTTTGGTGTATGTCTACTTCGTTACGTTAGAAGACCAGATGGATGACTATGTTACTGAAGAGGTGGATGGAACCCCATACGAGACGGAGATTGTTGAAGAGTTGAACGACGTTCCGGATGAAGTTGACACTAAAGAACAACCTACTGATCCTATTAATATAGCGTAGTAAGTTTAGGGCCAGTGAGTCATATAAGACGTTTTTATTTTCCGTTAGTTATAAGCAGTTTGTTTAAATAAGTACCTGTGTGGGATCCTAATGAGAGGATACCCTTAACAGTGTTGTGTAAAATAAAGGATACTTATGTGTGTATTTATGTAATATAGTTTTGGTGTGTTTTATATTTGTAGAAGTTATATGATTATTATTTAAGTTTTAATTTTTACGTATTTTCAACGATAAGCGCACGATTGAGTAAATAAATATTAAGGTTTTAATTTAATAATACAATGGGGCACAACGGGGTGTCTCATTTGGTGGTATCAGAGCAGTTCGATTCTAATCGGACTGTGAGGTCTAGGATGTGTTACTGGCCGTGTCTAGTTGAGTCCACATCGATTTTTAACTATGCTTAGAAGTTGGGTAGTGTGTCCGAACCCGATGCGATAATTAGCATTAGTATGGCATATGGTATTTATATACCTGTCTATGTAGTATTATATGTCACACTGATGAGAGAGGATGATTTTCATTCAGAATCATGGCTCATGAAAGAAGAAGTCCGATTATTAGTGGTGACGGATCTCCTGAGGGAATCATTGGAGCTGACAACGGTGAGGTTAATCCTACTGGAAATGGAGGAGAGTCATCTGTGACTCCCAATATCATGGAAACGATAGCTGCTACCTTGTTATTACAAACACAGCAGAATACGAAGATGCTACAAATAAACAAAGAGCAGCAGGAACTGCAGAATCAAATAACAACCATTGAAAGCGAAGAGGCAGAATTGATTACTTTCCTAAAAGGGAAGCCACCACAGTTCCGAGGGGAATATGACCCAAAGAAGGCAGAATGGTGGGTACAAGAGATAGAGAAGATATTTGACACCATGCGCTGCATGGAGGGGAGGAAAGTGACTTATGATGCATACATGCTAACTGGAGAAGCAGAGTCTTGGTGGAGAGGTAAGATAAGATTACTGGAGTTAGAGGGTAGGATTATCTGCTGGCGGATTGTTTCTTGAATGCTTCTTCGAGAATTATTTTCCGAATGTAGTCCGACGTGCGAAGGAGAGGAAGTTTGCTAGTCTCCGACAAGGAAACATGACTGTAGGCGATTATGTATCACGCTTTGAGGCTCTGATTAAGTTTTCAGAATTCTATCAGAGATTCCCAGATGAGGATTGGAGGTGTAGAAGGTTTGAAGAAGGATTGCGACATGAGCTGCGAAGAGCTGTAGTGTATTTAGATATTCGGTGTGTTTTCCGGAGTTGGTTGATAGTTGCAGTGCTATAAAAAGCATAGACCATAGGCAAGATGCTGAGCTGAAACAACCAAGAAGTGGAGGCCCTAATTGATCAGGTTCTCCAAGGAGGGTAGAGAGTGGTTCTCAATGGAGATGGGGACCATATACTAAACCAGTGTCGACAGTTGTACCAACACTAGTGGTTAGATCGGATCAACAACAACAAGTCTATGTTTGCTTCGGATGCGGAGGATCGCATCATTTTAGAAATTTCAAGGAGAAACCTAGTTGCTTCCACTGTGGAAAACCTGGTCATATAGCTAGAGATTGCGGACAGTGGGTCATTGGGAGAGTGTTTACAGTGACGGGAGCTGAACCTTTTCACTCTGCAGATCTCATATAAGGTATGTGTTTGACATCAGTGTCAGATAGTTGTTAAGAATATGACATTTATGGTAAACACTTGTCGATGAACTTAAGGAAGTGGAATTCGTGCTTTTGGTGGGAAAGTCTGAAGATGGTAACGGAAATCCGCAAGTTTTGTTAGTTAGTCGGTTGTGGTTTTCATACCTGTTTAAAATCAATTACAAGGAAAGTATAGATTGTTGTGGGATAATTGTTATTAAGGGAACTTTATCTTAAGTGCTTGATATATTTGGATAGTATGGGTAGTCCTTGAAAATAATAAAGAGATAACGAATTAGTTTGGAGCTTAGCTAGTATAGGATTGATTTGGTTGAAGCTTTGTAGCCTTTTATTTTTGAGATAATGGTTATAATGATATGTTGTTCTTGTTTAAATGGTGAGTTAGGATTTCTCCTTAAGCTCTGATGGTGATGGATTGCCATAAAGACTCGATTGAGCAACATATAATCTAGGTATAGTACCTAAGTATTGTTTCCCTATAGTAGGATAAATAGGAAGTGATGGGAGTTTTGAGATATAGATATGACTGGTAAGATTAAGATCAGTATCAGTGAGTAAGACAATTACTATAAATCAAATGTTGATCGAGGCATAGTATCATTATGGAATCTAGGGCAATGATTAATGATCGTAGTTAAGATGGATTGTATGAGTTTGGGAAGAGTAAACGAAAGTGTATATAGTAATTTCACCTAAGTTGAATATGAGCAGAAAAGATGATTTTCGATGTAAATTGAGGTTACTAGAGAAATTCAAATTTGTTAAGTTAGATAATCCTAACAGGTGTTGTTCTTTTGATTTTATCTTACGGAATGTTGAGATGTTTATTTGGAGACTTGAAAGGTGTGATTTTGATATAATCTAGAATAGTGAAATACATTTTAAGGAACTAAGACTGTGATTGGATACATGAAGTAGGAAGTTAGGGTAGTTCGATTGCGGTGTTAATTGTAGAAGTTAGATGTTGAAATGGATTGTGGTGTTAATTGCGGGTAATTGTAGAAGTTAAATGTTGGAATTGATCATTGTGGTGTTAATTGCGGGAGTTAGATGTTGAAATAAAGTTCTTTAATGGACCAGTAGTAAGAAGAATGAAATGATTAAGTCTTAATTATGTCCTTCAAGGATGATAGATCAAGGTGAAATGTTAAGGATAATGAATAGAATGTAGTGATGGATTGTTTTGAGGATAAATAGAATGATATAAGAATGAATTTTGTTATGAAGTTACCGCTGTCACCTAGGGGAAAAACAGCGATGAGAAATATAATGTGGAATCGTTAGATTAAGAGGCGATTGCAAGATGATGTATAGTTTTGAGTTGAGAAATTCCGAGGACGGAATTTTTTTTCTAAGAGGGGTAGTAATGTAACACCCCGATTTTCACTGCTTTGTAATACCGGTAATAAATATATAAATATATATTTTTATCCGAGACTTAGAAAATGATTTTGGATAAACCAAGGTTATTTCCTTGTTATACTTATTTTTATAAGGTTACGGGGAAGTTTTTGGTTGATAATTCAGACGGAAGCCGGTCTGCGTTTTCTGTGTTTTCACTGATAGTAAAAGTTTACTGCTCAGAAGACCTAATTTTAATTCGTGAACGAGATGAAAAATGCTTTTATCGTATTTACTACGATACTGGAAGTTTTGAAAATTTTGGTAAAAAAAATTAAAATATTATATTTGTTGCGGGCGTATACGTCGAGATGTCTCTAGGAAAAGCTTGCGCCAGATGAATTGAGGAGTCGGCAACGTAGCAGAGATGATGGATTTGACCGATTTGCCGAGTATTTATGACGAGCTTATCCGAGTCATAATGGCCATAATGGCAAATTTATGACAAAGTGAAATTTTCCTATGAAATGACCATTTTGCCCTTGTCTTTATATGACAATTGCAAGCAAATGCCATTGGAAATGTTGACTAAAGCTTGCCCAAAACCCACGGCTCCAATGCCTTCATCATTAAGTATTGGTTTCTTCTTCATTTAAATAGGTTGTCTTCTTCCTTAAGCCATTTTTCCATTTTCATGTTCTTTTGTTCCAAAGAGTTCATAATTCGTCAGATTTTGATTGGAAATTCTGACTAGTTTCTATTTTGAATCTCGGAAAACTTCCAACATGAAAGTTGTTCATCTTTCTCTCTTATTTCCATCGACATAAAGATCATCCAAAACGGATAAGTATGTTGAGAGATCTACCCAAAATACTAAAACTGTTCTAAACCCTAACTATGTCCATCTTTCTCTTTAAGTTTCTTAAGAACTCCATAAGAAAACCTTGAAGAACATCATCCAAATCTTGCTTTCCTTGAATCATCAAGAGGTAACAACTTCTTCTCTTGTCATTAAAATCATTTCTCTTCACAACTTTTGTAGATTCATGGCTAAGATTCATATGTTCATCATTGACCTTAAAGTTCATGGAACTAGATTCAAAAATTCATAACTAATTCTAGAAAAATCCTTTTGACATGAAACCAATTGCTATGATCTTATAATCATCTCTATTTTCATCATCTAGAAGTACAAGATCATGAGAAATTTCTTTCCCTAAAATCTGGACTGGGCCGAACCTAGGTTAACTTTGTGTTCTTAGGTTTTGTTTCAATTTCATGCCTTGATTCATGATTATAACTTGATAGTTCTTGTATTCCAGTATATAGAAGGTCAAACATCAAACTTGAGCCTACTTGTTTCTTCAAAAACCGAAACTCTAGGTATGATCACTTAATGATTTTGTGATTCAAAAGTTGTTGTAATCTTTGAATCCAACTCTAAGCTTTATATGTTGATTAAATCCAAGAGTTGATGAAATTTTAAAACTTCTAGCCTATTGATCTTGAGAAAACCGAACCCTAGTTCTTAGAACTAGATAAGTGTAATTCATGTTCTTGGTTCATAATCATGGTTTAAGTGATTAATCATGCTTAAGTAACTTATGGATCATTAATCCTTAAGTTAATCAAATTTTCAACTTCCTAACCTTGATAATTGGTTGAAGCCGAAACCCTAACCCTAAAGGTTAGAGGATTTTGTTCCAAATTTTAGTCTTGTAATAAGTAATCTATGTTAGTTAAGACTCTAGTAACTAGGATCCAAAAGATAGCATTAAGAAGATAATCCTAAACCTATTTTCTAAGTCTTGGCCGAACCTAGCCCTAAAGTGTCATAGATGGTTGTTAGTTGATTAATTATAATTATGTTGTTTGGTTGAAGGTGGTTGTGTTAACTCGTGGCGGGATAACGAGGATCGTCGTGTACGTGTTCCCGGTGCAAACTCGGGTGGGGGAAAGAACCATTCCATCGTCGAAACCGATAAGTAGTATATAATTTATAATAATGGTGTAGGGCGACCTAAACCCTACTAGTGGTCGAGTAATCGACAATACCAACATCGTATTGGAATCTTTTCCGTAAAACCAATGACGATTTGGGAATTGTAGGTTTATCGCCTTAGGTTGATTATTCATATTTGAGGATGTCTGAATTATTTACTTTTGACTGTTTGTGATACGCTGGTTAAGGTATTCCATCTGCATGTGACGTATTGTTTCGGTGTTTGAATAATTATGATATTGAGGATGTTTGCTGTCTGTCACGACCGTGATGGTTGTCATGGCCAGGCCGTGATAGGTTCTGTGTTGTAGGATTCTTGTCTTTGTTGTCTGTCACGACCGTGATGGCTATCACGGCCAGGCCGTGACAGAGTCTGACTTTGTTAATTATTTGGTTGTGATAAATTGCCTTATATGATATTGAGATGTTTGAATATTCTGTTGATTAATGTGTTATGCATGATCTGCCTGTGTTTAATTCTATGCTTAGATAATTTTAAGGAAAGATATATATTGCTTGGAGGTATTTTGTTTGGGTGAGAGTTTTGAATATGAATTAGAAGTGCCTCGCTATTATTTTATAGAAGTGATGTGATATAGAGCGTAAGTGGAGGTTATGAGGAAAAGCTTGAGGTACTAGGTTGTTATTGATAAAAGTCAGTGAGAATCATGTGTTGCATTGTTGTTCATAACCGTGTATTTGAGACACACGAGGTCCGAAGTTCTTGTAGACCGTTCCAAATTAGAATTTAAGTTGTGCAACTATAGTGTCATTTCTTTGCATGAGCACCCTTGACTGAGTTGAGAGAGAGAATCAGGGTGTGCACCGGCGGTACTGTGCAGCTATAGTGTCATTGCTTTGCATGAGCATTCTCACCATGGATGTACACCATGGGTGTGAATGTGCACCGGCGTTGGGAACGTGTCACTTGGACGATCGACTGGCATTCCTAACGGGGGATGTGTGACATGATTAGCAGTGGCCACGTTAGCATAAAGGTTTAGTTGCATGAGTTGGAGGGTAGAGGATGATATAGTGAATTGAGGATGATTGTTGATTTTGAGTGATGCGTGTCTGTGACTATTATTGTATTATATGCTATGAATCTTTTCCACTTATGATGATAGAACTGTTTCTTATCTCCCTATTTCTATATTTTTGGTGTATGTCTACTTCGTTACGTTAGAAGACCAGATGGATGACTATGTTACTGAAGAGGTGGATGGAACCCCATACGAGACGGAGATTGTTGAAGAGTTGAACGACGTTCCGGATGAAGTTGACACTAAAGAACAACCTACTGATCCTATTAATATAGCGTAGTAAGTTTAGGGCCAGTGAGTCATATAAGACGTTTTTATTTTCCGTTAGTTATAAGCAGTTTGTTTAAATAAGTACCTGTGTGGGATCCTAATGAGAGGATACCCTTAACAGTGTTGTGTAAAATAAAGGATACTTATGTGTGTATTTATGTAATATAGTTTTGGTGTGTTTTATATTTGTAGAAGTTATATGATTATTATTTAAGTTTTAATTTTTACGTATTTTCAACGATAAGCGCACGATTGAGTAAATAAATATTAAGGTTTTAATTTAATAATACAATGGGGCACAACGGGGTGTCTCATTTGGTGGTATCAGAGCAGTTCGATTCTAATCGGACTGTGAGGTCTAGGATGTGTTACTGGCCGTGTCTAGTTGAGTCCACATCGATTTTTAACTATGCTTAGAAGTTGGGTAGTGTGTCCGAACCCGATGCGATAATTAGCATTAGTATGGCATATGGTATTTATATACCTGTCTATGTAGTATTATATGTCACACTGATGAGAGAGGATGATTTTCATTCTGAGTAATCATGGCTCATGAAAGAAGAAGTCCGATTATTAGTGGTGACGGATCTCCTGAGGGAATCATTGGAGCTGACAACGGTGAGGTTAATCCTACTGGAAATGGAGGAGAGTCATCTGTGACTCCCAATATCATGGAAACGATAGCTGCTACCTTGTTATTACAAACACAGCAGAATACGAAGATGCTACAAATAAACAAAGAGCAGCAGGAACTGCAGAATCAAATAACAACCATTGAAACTGAAGAGGCAGAATTGATTACTTTCCTAAAAGGGAAGCCACCACAGTTCCGAGGGGAATATGACCCAAAGAAGGCAGAATGGTGGGTACAAGAGATAGAGAAGATATTTGACACCATGCGCTGCATGGAGGGGAGGAAAGTGACTTATGATGCATACATGCTAACTGGAGAAGCAGAGTCTTGGTGGAGAGGTAAGATAAGATTACTGGAGTTAGAGGGTAGGATTATCTGCTGGCAGTTGTTTACTGAATGCTTCTTCGAGAATTATTTTCCGAATGTAGTCCGACGTGCGAAGGAGAGGAAGTTTGCTAGTCTCCGACAAGGAAACATGACTGTAGGCGATTATGTATCACGCTTTGAGGCTCTGATTAAGTTTTCAGAATTCTATCAGAGATTCCCAGATGAGGATTGGAGGTGTAGAAGGTTTGAAGAAGGATTGCGACATGAGCTGCGAAGAGCTGTAGTGTATTTAGATATTCAGTGTTTTCCGGAGTTGGTTGATAGTTGCAGTGCTATAAAAAGCATAGACCATAGGCAAGATGCTGAGCTGAAACAACCAAGAAGTGGAGGCCCTAATCGATCAGGTTCTCCAAGGAGGGTAGAGAGTGGTTCTCAATGGAGATGGGGACCATATACTAAACCAGTGTCGACAGTTGTACCAACACTAGTGGTTAGATCGGATCAACAACAACAAGTCTATGTTTGCTTCGGATGCGGAGGATCGCATCATTTTAGAAATTTCAAGGAGAAACCTAGTTGCTTCCACTGTGGAAAACCTGGTCATATAGCTAGAGATTGCGGACAGTGGGTCATTGGGAGAGTGTTTACAGTGACGGGAGCTGAACCTTTTCACTCTGCAGATCTCATATAAGGTATGTGTTTGACATCAGTGTCAGATAGTTGTTAAGAATATGACATTTATGGTAAACACTTGTCGATGAACTTAAGGAAGTGGAATTCGTGCTTTTGGTGGGAAAGTCTGAAGATGGTAACGGAAATCCGCAAGTTTTGTTAGTTAGTCGGTTGTGGTTTTCATACCTGTTTAAAATCAATTACAAGGAAAGTATAGATTGTTGTGGGATAATTGTTATTAAGGGAACTTTATCTTAAGTGCTTGATATATTTGGATAGTATGGGTAGTCCTTGAAAATAATAAAGAGATAACGAATTAGTTTGGAGCTTAGCTAGTATAGGATTGATTTGGTTGAAGCTTTGTAGCCTTTTATTTTTGAGATAATGGTTATAATGATATGTTGTTCTTGTTTAAATGGTGAGTTAGGATTTCTCCTTAAGCTCTGATGGTGATGGATTGCCATAAAGACTCGATTGAGCAACATATAATCTAGGTATAGTACCTAAGTATTGTTTCCCTATAGTAGGATAAATAGGAAGTGATGGGAGTTTTGAGATATAGATATGACTGGTAAGATTAAGATCAGTATCAGTGAGTAAGACAATTACTATAAATCAAATGTTGATCGAGGCATAGTATCATTATGGAATCTAGGGCAATGATTAATGATCGTAGTTAAGATGGATTGTATGAGTTTGGGAAGAGTAAACGAAAGTGTATATAGTAATTTCACCTAAGTTGAATATGAGCAGAAAAGATGATTTTCGATGTAAATTGAGGTTACTAGAGAAATTCAAATTTGTTAAGTTAGATAATCCTAACAGGTGTTGTTCTTTTGATTTTATCTTACGGAATGTTGAGATGTTTATTTGGAGACTTGAAAGGTGTGATTTTGATATAATCTAGAATAGTGAAATACATTTTAAGGAACTAAGACTGTGATTGGATACATGAAGTAGGAAGTTAGGGTAGTTCGATTGTGGTGTTAATTGTAGAAGTTAGATGTTGAAATGGATTGTGGTGTTAATTGCGGGTAATTGTAGAAGTTAAATGTTGGAATTGATCATTGTGGTGTTAATTGCGGGAGTTAGATGTTGAAATAAAGTTCTTTAATGGACCAGTAGTAAGAAGAATGAAATGATTAAGTCTTAATTATGTCCTTCAAGGATGATAGATCAAGGTGAAATGTTAAGGACAATGAATAGAATGTAGTGATGGATTGTTTTGAGGATAAATAGAATGATATAAGAATGAATTTTGTTATGAAGTTACCGCTGTCACCTAGGGGAAAAACAGCGATGAGAAATATAATGTGGAATCGTTAGATTAAGAGGCGATTGCAAGATGATGTATAGTTTTGAGTTGAGAAATTCCGAGGACGGAATTTTTTTTCTAAGAGGGGTAGTAATGTAACACCCCGATTTTCACTGCTTTGTAATATCGGTAATAAATATATAAATATATATTTTTATCCGAGACTTAGAAAATGATTTTGGATAAACCAAGGTTATTTCCTTGTTATACTTATTTTTATAAGGTTACGGGGAAGTTTTTGGTTGAAAATTCAGACGGAAGCCGGTCTGCGTTTTCTGTGTTTTCACTGACAGTAAAAGTTTACTGCTCAGAAGACCTAATTTTAATTCGTGAACGAGATGAAAAATGTTTTTATCGTATTTACTACGATACTGGAAGTTTTGAAAATTTTGGTAAAAAAATTAAAATATTATATTTGTTGCGGGCGTATACGTCGAGATGTCTCTAGGAAAAGCTTGCGCCAGATGAATTGAGGAGTCGGCAACGTAGCAGAGATGATGGATTTGACCGATTTGCCGAGTATTTATGACGAGCTTATCCGAGTCATAATGGCCATAATGGCACATTTATGACAAAGTGAAATTTTCCTATGAAATGACCATTTTGCCCTTGTCTTTATATGACAATTGCAAGCAAATGCCATTGGAAATGTTGACTAAAGCTTGCCCAAAACCCACGGCTCCAATGCCTTCATCATTAAGTATTGGTTTCTTCTTCATTTAAATAGGTTGTCTTCTTCCTTAAGCCATTTTTCCATTTTCATGTTCTTTTGTTCCAAAGAGTTCATAATTCGTCAGATTTTGATTGGAAATTCTGACTAGTTTCTATTTTGAATCTCGGAAAACTTCCAACATGAAAGTTGTTCATCTTTCTCTCTTATTTCCATCGACATAAAGATCATCCAAAACGGATAAGTATGTTGAGAGATCTACCCAAAATACTAAAACTGTTCTAAACCCTAACTATGTCCATCTTTCTCTTTAAGTTTCTTAAGAACTCCATAAGAAAACCTTGAAGAACATCATCCAAATCTTGCTTTCCTTGAATCATCAAGAGGTAACAACTTCTTCTCTTGTCATTAAAATCATTTCTCTTCACAACTTTTGTAGATTCATGGCTAAGATTCATATGTTCATCATTGACCTTAAAGTTCATGGAACTAGATTCAAAAATTCATAACTAATTCTAGAAAAATCCTTTTGACATGAAACCAATTGCTATGATCTTATAATCATCTCTATTTTCATCATCTAGAAGTACAAGATCATGAGAAATTTCTTTCCCTAAAATCTGGACTGGGCCGAACCTAGGTTAACTTTGTGTTCTTAGGTTTTGTTTCAATTTCATGCCTTGATTCATGATTATAACTTGATAGTTCTTGTATTCCAGTATATAGAAGGTCAAACATCAAACTTGAGCCTACTTGTTTCTTCAAAAACCGAAACTCTAGGTATGATCACTTAATGATTTTGTGATTCAAAAGTTGTTGTAATCTTTGAATCCAACTCTAAGCTTTATATGTTGATTAAATCCAAGAGTTGATGAAATTTTAAAACTTCTAGCCTATTGATCTTGAGAAAACCGAACCCTAGTTCTTAGAACTAGATAAGTGTAATTCATGTTCTTGGTTCATAATCATGGTTTAAGTGATTAATCATGCTTAAGTAACTTATGGATCATTAATCCTTAAGTTAATCAAATTTTCAACTTCCTAACCTAGATAATTGGTTGAAGCCGAAACCCTAACCCTAAAGGTTAGAGGATTTTGTTCCAAATTTTAGTCTTGTAATAAGTAATCTATGTTAGTTAAGACTCTAGTAACTAGGATCCAAAAGATAGCATTAAGAAGATAATCCTAAACCTATTTTCTAAGTCTTGGCCGAACCTAGCCCTAAAGTGTCATAGATGGTTGTTAGTTGATTAATTATAATTATGTTGTTTGGTTGAAGGTGGTTGTGTTAACTCGTGGCGGGATAACGAGGATCGTCGTGTACGTGTTCCCGGTGCAAACTCGGGTGGGGGAAAGAACCATTCCATCGTCGGAACCGATAAGTAGTATATAATTTATAATAATGGTGTAGGGCGACCTAAACCCTACTAGTGGTCGAGTAATCGACAATACCAACATCGTATTGGAATCTTTTCCGTAAAACCAATGACGATTTGGGAATTGTAGGTTTATCGCCTTAGGTTGATTATTCATATTTGAGGATGTCTGAATTATTTACTTTTGACTGTTTGTGATACGCTGGTTAAGGTATTCCATCTGCATGTGACGTATTGTTTCGGTGTTTGAATAATTATGATATTGAGGATGTTTGCTGTCTGTCACGACCGTGATGGTTGTCATGGCCAGGCCGTGACAGGTTCTGTGTTGTAGGATTCTTATCTTTGTTGTCTGTCACGACCGTGATGGCTATCACGGCCAGGCCGTGACAGAGTCTGACTTTGTTAATTATTTGGTTGTGATAAATTGCCTTATATGATATTGAGATGTTTGAATATTCTGTTGATTAATGTGTTATGCATGATCTGCCTGTGTTTAATTCTATGCTTAGATAATTTTAAGGAAAGATATATATTGCTTGGAGGTATTTTGTTTGGGTGAGAGTTTTGAATATGAATTAGAAGTGCCTCGCTATTATTTTATAGAAGTGATGTGATATAGAGCGTAAGTGGAGGTTATGAGGAAAAGCTTGAGGTACTAGGTTGTTATTGATAAAAGTCAGTGAGAATCATGTGTTGCATTGTTGTTCATAACCGTGTATTTGAGACACACGAGGTCCGAAGTTCTTGTAGACCGTTCCAAATTAGAATTTAAGTTGTGCAACTATAGTGTCATTGCTTTGCATGAGCACCCTTGACTGAGTTGAGAGAGAGAATCAGGGTGTGCACCGGCGGTACTGTGCAGCTATAGTGTCATTGCTTTGCATGAGCATTCTCACCATGGATGTACACCATGGGTGTGAATGTGCACCGGCGTTGGGAACGTGTCACTTGGACGACTGACTGGCATTCCTCACTGGGGATGTGTGACATGATTAGCAGTGGCCACGTTAGCATAAAGGTTTAGTTGCATGAGTTGGAGGGTAGAGGATGATATAGTGAATTGAGGATGATTGTTGATTTTGAGTGATGCGTGTCTGTGACTATTATTGTATTATATGCTATGAATCTTTTCCACTTATGATGATAGAACTGTTTCTTATCTCCCTATTTCTATATTTTTGGTGTATGTCTACTTCGTTACGTTAGAAGACCAGATGGATGACTATGTTACTGAAGAGGTGGATGGAACCCCATACGAGACGGAGATTGTTGAAGAGTTGAACGACGTTCCGGATGAAGTTGACACTAAAGAACAACCTACTGATCCTATTAATATAGCGTAGTAAGTTTAGGGCCAGTGAGTCATATAAGACGTTTTTATTTTCCGTTAGTTATAAGCAGTTTGTTTAAATAAGTACCTGTGTGGGATCCTAATGAGAGGATACCCTTAACAGTGTTGTGTAAAATAAAGGATACTTATGTGTGTATTTATGTAATATAGTTTTAGTGTGTTTTATATTTGTAGAAGTTATATGATTATTATTTAAGTTTTAATTTTTACGTATTTTCAACGATAAGCGCACGATTGAGTAAATAAATATTAAGGTTTTAATTTAATAATACAATGGGGCACAACGGGGTGTCTCATCAGGAATCCGGTGCACCAAACCGAGCCAGATCAGGAGTCTGGTGCACCAGACCGAGACAAGTCAGGATTCTGGTGCACCACACTGATCCAAATTAGGAATCTGGTGCACCACACCGAGCCAGGTCATGAATCCGGTGCCCCAGACCGAGCCAGGTTAGGAATCTGGTGCACCACACCGAGCCAGATCAGGAATCAGGTGTACCTAACCCAGCCAAATCAGAAATCCGGTGCACCACACCGAGCCAGATCAGGAATCCGATGTTCCAAACCGAGTCAAATCATGAATTCCGTACACCAGACCTAGGCAGGTCATGAACCTTGTGCACCAGACCGAGCCAGATCATGAATCTGGTGCACCAGACCAAGCCAGGTCTTCAATCGGGTGCCCCAGATCGAGCCAAGTCAGGAATCCGGTGCACCACACCGAGCCTGATCATGAATCCGGTGCACCTTACCCAGTCAAATCAGAAATCCGGTACACCACACTAAGGCAGGTCTGGAATCCGGTGCACCTTACCCATCCAAATCAGAAATCCGTTGCACCAGACCGATCCAGGTAATGAATCTGGTGCACCAGACCGAGCCAGGTCATGAATCTGGTGCACCAGACCGAGCCAGGTCAGGAATTCGGTGCACCACACCGAGCCAAATGATGAATCTTTTGAACCAGAAAGAGCCAGGTCAGGAATCCGGTGCACCACACCGAGCCAGGTAATGAACATGGTGCACCAGACCGAGCCAGATCATGAATCTGGGGCACCGGACCGAGCCACGTAATGAATTGGGTTCCCCAGACCAATCCAGGTCAGGAATCCGGTGCACCACACCGAGCCAGATCAGGAATCCGGTGCACCTTACCCAGCCAAATCAGAAATCCGGTGCACCACACCGAGGCAGGTCAGGAATCCGGTGCACCAGACAGACCCAAGTCAGGAATCTGGTGCACCACACTGAGCCAGATCAAGAATCTGGTGCACCACACCGAGCCACGTCATAAATCTGGTGCACCAAACCGAGCCAAATCGTGAATCTGGTGCACCAGACCGAGCCAATTCAGGAATCTTGTGCACCACACAGCCAGATCAGGAATCTGGTGCATCACACCGAGCCAGGTCATGAATCTGGTGCACCAGACCGAGCCAGGTCATGAATCTGGTGCACCAGATCGAGCCAGATCATGAATCTGGTGCACCAGACCGAGCCAGGTCATGAATCTGGTGCACCAGACAGAGCCAGGTCAGGAATCCGGTGCACCACACCGAGCCAAATCGTGAATCTGGTGCACCAGACCGAGCCAATTCAGGAATCTTGTGCACCACACAGCCAGATCAGGAATCAGGTGCATCACACCGAGCCAGGTCATGAATATGGTGCACCAGACAGAGCCAGGTCATGAATTAGGTGCACCAGACCGAGCCAGATCATGAATCTGGTTCACCAGACAGAGCCAGGTCAGGAATCCGGTGCACCACACCGAGCCAGGTCATCAACCTGGTGCACCAGACCGAGCCAGGTCATGAATCTGGTGCACCAGACCGAGCCAGGTCAGGAATCCGGTACTCCACACCGAGCCAGATCAGGAATCCGGTGCACCTTACCCAGCCAAATCAGAAATCCGTGCACCACACCAAGGCAGGTCAGGAATCCGGTGCACCAGACAGACCCAAGTCAGGAATCTGGTGCACCACACTGAGCCAGATCAAGAATCTGGTGCACCACACCGAGCCACGTCATAAATCTGGAGCACCAGACCGAGCCAAATCGTGAATCTGGTGCACCAGACCGAGCCAATTCAGGAATCTTGTGCACCACACAGAGCCAGATCAGGAATCTGGTGCATCACACCGAGCCAGGTCATGAATCTGGTGCACCAGACAGAGCCAGGTCATGAATCTGGTGCACCAGACCGAGCCAGATCATGAATCTGGTGCACCAGACCGAGCCAGGTCATGAATCTGGTGCACCAGACAGAGCCAGGTCAGGAATCCGGTGCACCACACCGAGCCAGATCATGAATCTGGTGCACCAGACCGAGCCAAGTCAGGATTCTGGTGCACCACACCGAGCCAGATCAGGAATCTGGTGCACCACACCGAGCCAGGTCATGAACCTGGTGCACCAGATCGAGCCACATCATGAATCTGGGGCACCAGACCGAGCCAGGTCATGAATCGGGTGCTCCAGACCGAGCCAGGTCAGGAATCCGGTGCACCACACCGAGCCAGATCAGGAATCCGGTGCACCTTACCCAGCCAAATCAGAAATCCAGTGCACCACACCGAGGCAGGTCAGGAATCCGGTGCACCAGACAGAGTCAAATCATGAATCTGGTACACCAGACCGAGCCAGATCATGAATCTGGTGCACCACACCGAGCCAGATCAGGAATCCGGTGAACCACACCGAGGCAGGTCAGGAATCCGGTGCACCTGACCGAGCCAACTTAGGAATCTGGTGCACCACACCGAGCCAGATCATGAATCTGGTGAACCAGGCCGAGCCAGGTCAGGAATTCGGTGCACCACACCGAGCCAGATCATGAATCTGGTGCACCTGACAGAGCCAATTCAGGAATCTGGTGCACCACACCTAGCCAGATCAGGAATCTGGTGCACCACATCGAGCCAGGTCATGAACCTGGTGCACCAGACCGAGCCAGATCATGAATCTGGGGCACCAGACCGAGCCAGGTCATGAATCGGGTGCACCAGACAGAGCCAGGTCAGGAATCCGGTGCACCACACCGAGCCAGATCATGAATCTTGTGCACCAGATCCAGCCATGTCAGGATTCTGGTGCACCACACCGAGCTAGATCAGGAATCTGGTGCACCACACCGAGCTAGGTCATGAACCTGGTGCACCAGAACAAGCCAGATCATGAATCTGGGGCACCAGACCGAGCCAGGTCATGAATCTGGTGCACCAGACCGAGCCAGATCAGGAATCCGTTGCACCTTACCCAGCCAAATCAGAAATCCGGTGCACTACTGATCAGCCGCTGGATCATCTTGTTTTATGGCTAGTATGACCGTGGTTTTGTGCTAATTATATCCAGTTTTCTCCCAAATTAGACTCGATTGTCCTTAAGCATCATTTTGAGCCGCTAAAGTATTTTTAGGTTAATTTAGTTGATTTAGAGTCGAATAAAGTAACTTATGCTATTTACTGTTTCAGGTTAATAAAAAGAAATAATTCTGGAGATGTTTGCCCCGCGAGAAGTCATTCGCCTCGCGAACCAGAAGGTGACTGTTCCAGAAATTGCCAACCACTCTGTCTCGCCCCGCGAACACCTGCTCGCCTCGCGAGTAATCCAACCCTGGAAGACCAGAAGCCATCACGGCTTAACCATGTTAAAGGTCACGGCTGTGACAGTTTGGAATTTGAAGAGTTTCGCCTCGCGAATATATGCTCGCCTCGCGAGAGAACCAAAAGCTGAAGACTGTTCGCATTATTCGCCTCGCGAAGGTGTTCTCGCCTCGTGAGCTAGCTGATTCCAGAAAGCTGTATATAAGTCTGTTTTAGGCAGAATTGAGGAGTCAGTCTTAGGGAGTTAGTCTTAGTCAGTAGTGAGTTAGTTTTAGTTTTATCTCTTAGCTTTTTCTTTTCCTTTGTAATGGAGAACTAGTCTCCTTTGATCAATCTGCTGTAATCGGTTCGCACTGCTACTTGAGGTTTTGTAATTCCTATTTGAATTGCTATTCCTTTTCGGTATTGTTCTATATGTTTCTGTTTGCTTAATTCAGATATGTATAGGATTAGTATTGATTTATTTTGATGATTGTATGTTCCTATATATAATCGCGTTTGCTTAATTCGCGTGTGTTCAATCATGTTCGCTTAGTTCATGAGTGCTTCACCCCGTTTGCTTAATTCGGGAATAGGAACATATATCTCGTAGCATTGGTTTCGCTTGTTAACTGATGTTACAATCGGAAAGGGTTTAGAATCTGCTTAGGGGTTGGAATTGCATGAACCGATGATAGTGGAAAACCGAGAACAGTAGGTTGATCGTTTTTAGTTTATTTGGTAATTACTTAGTTTGCACTGCTTTTCTTTACTGTTTTCTTTATTTTATTTCAATTCCAAAACCAAACCCCCAAAACTGATTTTGTGTTAATAACAACGACCCAAGAGTCCTTGTGAGACGACATCCGAGTTGTCGCTTCCTATACTACATTTTTATAAACCGCTCGTTCTTTTTGGCGCGTGCGCGACAGCGCGTTCAAAAATTGGCGTCGTTGCCGGGGACTCTTGTTGTTATTAACAGTTAAAAAAAAAAGAATAAAATTTTTGCTCAATTTGTCTGGTTATGGATCTTACTGATAGGCTCACTTATTTGAAGCAATTGTTTCAGCAGACAAGGTTTTGTGGCTTGTGTGGCTCTCCTGAGCACCTGTATGAGGCATGCCCCATTCTGACAGACGATACTTATTTGCCTCGATGCTATGCACTCCATCCTCACAATCAAGGCAATAAGCTTGAGGATAACGAAGAACCTTTGGAAGTAGATGCATGTGTTGAAAGTGATGGGGTGGATGAATTGTGTGCTAAAAGTCCAGACAATCAGACCTTTGCTAATTCAGTTTCTTTTACTACATGTACTGACTGTACTGACACTAACCCGTGTGCTGTTTGTGCTGAGTTTCTTGATTCTATTTTGCAGGGTGATAGTGAGAGTGATGCTGTCTGTTCAGCCGAAGTTCCAAATACACCATCCATTGAGCAGCCACCCTCCTTAGAGATCAAGCACATTTCAGACATCCAGACCTTTACTGATTCAGATTATTGTAACATATCTACTAACTGTACTAACTCTAACCTTTCTGTGGTGTGTGCTGAGAATTCTGCAGGTTTAGCAGGTGATGGATCTGTTAGCACAGTGAATGAAGAACGTGCTTAAGATGAAGCAGCACCAGTAACCATCTCTACCTGTTTGCCACCTTCCCCTGTGGAACCAAAAGCTCTGGATTTTGCACCCTTGGATTTTTCACCATGGCCAGTCCAAGAGGTTGAACCCCGATTTTATTGGGAGGACTTTATTGAGAAAGAGGTCATCTGTGACCCGAGAGGAAGAGAGAAGTCAGCCGCACTTGGCGGAGTCACCATGACTGTCAAGCACTCACCTCCATATCAAGGACATCAAGGCTGCTAGCTATGGGACCATGGAATGACTTCCCACCCTTTGGCTATCACGTGGGCCTTATGCTACAAGCAATGGGATCCAGGCGGAAGCCTCTGAATGAGTTTTCTCAACCCTTTCTCTTAGTTTACTTTCATTTACTTGTTAATTATGCTTGCTTTAGTTTTGTTTTGTTTTCTTCAGCTCCTGAATAATTTGAGAAGCTCAGGAGTTGTGTGAGTCTTGTGTCGGCAAGTTTATTGGTTTGATTGAATTTTGCATAGATGAATTGCATGTTATGTGTTGACTGTTTTCCCCCTGGGTTTTGAAAATTGAAAAATTGATCCCCACTTGAAAAAAAAAATTTGAAAACTGAACTTTGAGATATTTTGTTATGATGGCATGATTTTTGATAAGTTTGGGGTGATGGGAAGCACACACTAGGGATAGAATCTCTGTCAAACAATTTGCAAAAATGTCCATGTGAGGATTTGAGCCTCCAACATGTTTTTAACTGTGTGAAATCACTTTTGAGTTGCACTTTCCTGAATTTGCTTGAATCTCTTATTGGTTTGCATGTTTATGTGTTTGCTTCAGATGATTTAGGCATTTTCTTTGTAAATAACCACTAGGCCTAAAATAACCATCCCTAATGCATGTTCCTTTGTTAGCCCTTTTGAGCCTGATTAGCTTGTTAATTCTTGATGACCCTATGTTACAAGCCTAAAATCTGAAAAACCATGTGAACCCGATCTTAGGATTAGGAGAGCATGGAAGCTAGCAAGAGAATGGTTGCAAGAAACTAAGTTTGGGGTGGCTACAAGGTGTAATGTGTTGGTTGGGATTGAAAGAAAAAAAAATATAATAAAAAGGTTGGAGCCAAAAGCAAAAAAAAAAAAAAAGAGAAAAAAATAATAATAAAAAGAAAAAAATTGTCAAAAAGGCTATCTGAATAAAAAGGCTGTAGTCACCCAAGGCAAATGAAAAATGAAAAAAGGAACTTGAGTGGAACTCAATGTATCAAATGTTTCATGCTCTCTTAGTTCCTAGGGACTTAAGCCAGTACCTTTGTATATCCTACCCTTAGCCAGGCCCCATTATAACCCATAAAAGACCTTTTGATGTTGCATGCATGTTTTCTGTGGGAATCATTTAGAGATGAAAATCAAATTTATGGGAAGTGTTCTTAAAAGTGAAATTGAGTGGAATGTTGATAGCCTGACACAAACTGAGCGATTGAGTGAAACACAAATTTCCCTTGTGAGGAAGGCGATTGTTTGGATTTGGTGATCTCCCTCTTGTGTGTAACTTGGATCCCTTGCTTAGATTAATGATTGTTTGAATGATGAATTTCTCAATTGTTTAGAGTGAATGCATGTGGGGATTGCTTTGTTGAAAGGGGGAACATTGAAGAAAACTGTTTTGATGAAATTGCTTGAAATTTGTGCAAAGTTGATTGAATCCTTAAGCTTGCCATGTCTTGAGTCTTTTTAAGTTTTTGAGTTTTAGTTTGCTTGGGGACAAGCAAAGTTTAAGTTTGGGGTATTTTGATCAGCCGCTGGATCATCTAGTTTTATGGCTAGTATGACCGTGGTTTTGTGCTAATTATATCCAGTTTTCTCCCAAATTAGACTCGATTGTCCTTAAGCATCATTTTGAGTCGCTAAAGTATTTTTAGGTTAATTTAGTTGATTTAGAGTCGAATAAAGTAACTTATGCTATTTACTGTTTCAGGTTAATAAAAAGAAATAATTCTGGAGATGTTCGCCCCGCGAGAAGTCATTCGCCTCGCGAACCAGAAGGTGACTGTTCCAGAAATTGCCAACCACTTTCTCTCGCCCCGCGAACACCTGCTCGCCTCGCGAGTAATCCAACCCTGGAAGACCAGAAGCCATCACGGCTTAACCATGTTAAAGGTCACGGCTGTGACAGTTTGGAATTTGAAGAGTTTCGCCTCGCGAATATATGCTCGCCTCGCGAGAGAACCAAAAGCTGAAGACTGTTCGCATTATTCGCCTCGCGAAGGTGTGCTCGCCTCGCGAGCTAGCTGATTCCAGAAAGTTGTATATAAGTCTGTTTTAGGCAGAATTGAGGAGTCAGTCTTAGGGAGTTAGTCTTAGGCAGTAGTGAGTTAGTTTTAGTTTTATCTCTTAGCTTTTGCTTTTCCTTTGTAATGGAGAACTAGTCTCCTTTGATCAATCTGCTGTAATCGGTTCGCACTGCTACTTGAGGTTTTGTAATTCCTATTTGAATTGCTATTCCTTTTCAGAACTGTTCTATATGTTTCTGTTTGCTTAATTCAGATATGTATAGGATTAGTATTGATTTATTTCGATGATTGTATGTTCCTATATATAATCGTGTTTGCTTAATTCGCGTGTGTTCAATCATGTTCGCTTAGTTCATGAGTGCTTCACCCCGTTTGCTTAATTCGGGAACAAGAACATATATCTCGTAGCATTGGTTTCGCTTGTTAACTGATGTTACAATCGGAAAGGGTTTAGAATCTGCTTAGGGCTTGGAATTGCATGAACCGATGATAGTGGAAAACCGAGAACAGTAGGTTGATCGTTTTTAGTTTATTTGGTAATTACTTAGTTTCCACTACTTTTCTTTACTGTTTTCTTTATTTTATTTCAATTCCAAAACCAAACCCCCAAAACTGATTTTGTGTTAATAACAACAACCCAAGAGTCCTTGTGAGACGACATCCGAGTTGTCGCTTCCTATACTACATTTTTATAAACCGCTCGTTCTTTTTGGCGCGTTCGCGACACTGAGGCAGACCGAGCCAGATCAGGAATCTGGTGCAACTTACCCAGCCAAATCAGAAATCCAGTGCACCACACCGAGGCAGGTCAGAAATCCGGTGAATCTAGTGCACCACACCGAGCCAGATCAAGAATCTGGTGCACCACACCGAGCCTCGTCATAAATCTGGAGCACCAGACCGATCCAAATCGTGAATCTGGTGCACCAGACCGAGCCAATTCAGGAATCTTGTGCACCACACAAAGCCAGATCAGGAATCTGGTGCATCACACCGAGCCAGGTCATGAATCTGGTGCACCAGATAGAGCCAGGTCATGAATCTGGTGCACCAGACAGAGCCAGGTCATGAATCTGGTGCACCAGGCCGAGCGGATGAGTCCGGTGCACTGCACCGAGACAAGTCGGATTCCGTGCACCACACCGATCCAAATTAGAATCCGTGCACCACACCGAGCGTCATGAATCGTCCTGCACCGAGCCAGTTAGGAATCTGGTGCACCACACCGAGCGGATCGGGAATCGTGTACCTAACCCACCAATCGAATTCGGTGCACCACACCGAGCGATCTGAACCGATGAATTCGCACCCCCCTAGGAGTCATGAACCTTGTGCACTGCACGAGGCAGATCATGAATCGTGCACTGCACGAGCAGTCTTGAATCGGTGCACTGCATCGAGCCAAGTCGGAATCCAGGCACCACAACGAGCCGGATCGAACCTGCACCTTACCCATCCAAATCAAATCTGCACCACACCGACGCAGTCGGAATCCGCACCTTACCCATCCAAATCGAAACCGTTGCACGCACCTACCGGTAATGAATCGTGCACCGACTAGCCGTCATGAATCGTGCACGATCGAGCCAGTCGAATTCGGTGCACCACACCGAGCCAAATGATGAATCTTTTGTACCAGAAAGAGCCAGACAGGAATCCGGTGCACCACACCGAGCCAGGTAATGAACATGGTGCACCAGACCGAGCCAGATCATGAATCTGGGGCACCGGACCGAGCCACGTAATGAATTGGGTTCCCCAGACCAATCCAGTCGGAACCTGCACCACACCGAGCCCGATCAGAATCCGCACCTACCACCAAAAACAGCACCACAACGAGGCAGTCTGAACCGGCACCCTAAGTCGAATCTGGTGCACCACATTTAGTCAGATCAAGAAACTAGTGCACCACGTCGAGTCACGTCATAAATTTGGTGCATCAAACCGAGCAAAATCGTGAATCTAGTGCCCCAGACCGAGCCAATTCAGGAATCTTGTGGACCACACAGAGTCCGATCAGGAATCCGGTGCATCACATCGAGCCAGGTCATGAATCGTGCACCACACAGAGCCAGTCATGAACCGGTGCACCGCACGAGCCGATCACGAATTTGGTGCACCGACGAGCCAGACATGAATCGGTGCCCCACGAGCCAGGTCTGAACCTAGTGCACCAGACCGAGCCAAATCGTGAATCTGGTGCACTAGACCGAGTCAATTCAGGAATCTTGTGCACCACACAGAGCCAGATCAGGAATCTGGTGCATCACACCGAGCCAGGTCATGAATATGGTGCACCAGACAGAGCCAGGTCATGAATCTGGTGCACGCACGAGCCGGATCATTAACTGGTTCACGAAGCCAGTCTGAACCGCACCACACCGAGCCAGTCATCAACCTGGTGCACGCACGAGCCGGATCATGAATCTAGGGCACGCACGAGCAGTCATGCGGCACCACGTCACGAACCAAGCCAATCAGCACCCCCCATCGTGCACCACACCGAGCCAGCCCGAGATCGTGCCCGCACGAGCACGAACCCCACCCCGAACCGCCCAGCTAGTCGAATCGCTCACCACACAGCCCACAGCACCAAACCGAGCCAAGTCATGAATCGTGCACCACCACGAATTGTGCACCAACCGCCTCATGAACCTGGTGAGCCAGGCCATGAACGTGGTGCACCAGATCGAGCCACATTATGAATCTGGGGCTCCAGACCGAGCCAAGTCATGAATGGGGTGCTTCTGACCGAGTCAGGTCAGGAATCTGGTGCACCACACCGAGCCAGATCAGGAATCCGGTGCACCTTACCCAGCCAAATAAGAAATCCAGTGCACCACACCGAGGCAGGTCAGGAATCCGGTGCACCAGACAGAGTCAAATCATGAATCTGGTACACAAGACCGAGCCAGATCATGAATCCGGTGCACTACATCGAGCCAGATCAGGAATCCCGTGAACCACACCGAGGCAGGTCTGGAATCTGGTGCACCTGACCGACCCAACTTAGGAATCTGGTAGACCACACCGAGTCAGATCATGAAACTGGTGAACCACGCCGAGCCAGTTCAGAAATTCGGTGCACCACACCTAGCTAGATCATGAATCTGGTGCACCTGACAGAGCCAATTTAGGAATTTGGTGCACCACACCTAGCCAGATCAGGAATCCGGTGCACCACACCGAGCCAGGTCATGAACCCGGTGCACCAGACCGAGCCAGATCATGAATCTGGGGCACCAGACCGAGCCAGGTCATGAATCGGGTGCACCAGACCGAGCCAGGTCAGGAATCCGGTGCACCACACCGAGCCAGATCATGAATCTTGTGCACCAGACCGAGCCATGTCAGGATTCTGGTGCACCACACCGAGCCAGATCAGGAATCTGGTGCACCACACCGAGCCAGGTCATGAACCTGGTGCACCAGACCAAGCCAGATCATGAATCTGGGGCACCAGACCGAGCCAGGTCATGAATCTGGTGCACCAGACCGAGCCAGATCAGGAATCCGGTGCACCTTACCCAGCCAAATCAGAAATCCGGTGCACTACTGATCAGCCGCTAGATCATTTTGTTTTATGGCTAGTATGACCGTGGTTTTGTGCTAATTATATCCAGTTTTCTCCCAAATTAGACTCGATTGTCCTTAAGCATCATTTTGAGCCGCTAAAGTATTTTTAGGTTAATTTAGTTGATTTAGAGTCGAATAAAGTAACTTATGCTATTTACTGTTTCAGGTTAATAAAAAGAAATAATTCTGGAGATGTTCGCCCCGCGAGAAGTCATTCGCCTCGCGAACCAGAAGGTGACTGTTCCAGAAATTGCCAACCACTCTGTCTCGCCCCGCGAACACCTGCTCGCCTCGCGAGTAATCCAACCCTGGAAGACCAGAAGCCATCACGGCTTAACCATGTTAAAGGTCACGGCTGTGACAGTTTGGAATTTGAAGAGTTTCGCCTCGCGAATATATGCTCTCCTCGCGAGAGAACCAAAAGCTGAAGACTGTTCGCATTATTCGCCTCGCGAAGGTGTGCTCGCCTCGCGAGCTAGCTGATTCCAGAAAGCTGTATATAAGTCTGTTTTAGGCAGAATTGAGGAGTCAGTCTTAGGGAGTTAGTCTTAGTCAGTAGTGAGTTAGTTTTAGTTTTATCTCTTAGCTTTTGCTTTTCCTTTGTAATGGAGAACTAGTCTCCTTTGATCAATCTGCTGTAATCGGTTCGCACTGCTACTTGAGGTTTTGTAATTCCTATTTGAATTGCTATTCCTTTTCGGTACTGTTCTATATTTTTCTGTTTGCTTAATTCAGATATGTATAGGATTAGTATTGATTTATTTCGATGATTGTATGTTCCTATATATAATCGTGTTTGCTTAATTCGCGTGTGTTCAATCATGTTCGCTTAGTTCATGAGTGCTTCACCCCGTTTGCTTAATTCAGGAATAGGAACATATATCTCGTAGCATTGGTTTCACTTGTTAACTGATGTTACAATCGGAAAGGGTTTAGAATCTGCTTAGGGCTTGGAATTGCATGAACCGATGATAGTGGAAAACCGAGAACAGTAGGTTGATCGTTTTTAGTTTATTTGGTAATTACTTAGTTTGCACTGCTTTTCTTTACTGTTTTCTTTATTTTATTTCAATTCCAAAACCAAACCCCCAAAACTGATTTTGTGTTAATAACAACAACCCAAGAGTCCTTGTGAGACGACATCCGAGTTGTCGCTTCCTATACTACATTTTTATAAACCGCTCGTTCTTTTTGGCGCGTGCGCGACAGCGCGATCAAAAATTGACGCCGTTGCCGGGGACTCTTGTTGTTATTAACAGTTAAAAAAAAGAGAAAAAAAAAAAGAAAATTTTTGCTGAATTTGTCTGGTTATGGATCTTACTGATAGGCTCACTTATTTGAAGCAATTGTTTCAGCAGACAAGGTTTTGTGGCTTGTGTGGCTCTCTTGAGCACCTATATGAGGCATGCCCCATTCTGACAGACGATACTTATTTGCCTCGATGCTATGCACTCCATCCTCACAATCAAGGCAATAAGCTTGAGGATAACGAAGAACCTTTGGAAGTAGATGCATGTGTTGAAAGTGATGGGGTGGATGAATTGTGTGCTGAAAGTCCAGACAATCAGACCTTTGCTAATTCAGTTTCTTTTACTACATGTACTGACTGTACTGACACTAACCCGTGTGCTGTTTGTGCTGAGTTTCTTGATTCTATTTTGCAGGGTGATAGTGAAAGTGATGCTGTCTGTTCAGCCGAAGTTCCAAATACACCATCCATTGAGCAGCCACCCTCCTTAGAGATCAAGCACATTTCAGACATCCAGACCTTTACTAATTCAGATTATTGTAACATATCTACTAACTGTACTAACTCTAACCTTTCTGTGGTGTGTGCTGAGAATTCTGCAGGTTTAGCAGGTGATGGATCTGTTAGCACAGTGAATGAAGAACGTGCAGAAGTTGAAGCAGCACCAGTAACCATCTCTACCTGTTTGCCACCTTCCCCTGTGGAACCAAAAGCTCTGGATTTTGCACCCTTGGATTTTTCACCATGGCCAGTCCAAGAGGTTGAACCCCGATTTTATTGGGAGGACTTTATTGAGAAAGAGGTCATCTGTGACCCGAGAGGAAGAGAGAAGTCAGCCGTACTTGGCGGAGTCACCATGACTGTCAAGCACTCACCTCCATATCAAGGACATCAAGGCTGCAAGCTATGGGACCATGGAATGACTTCCCACCCTTTGGCTATCACGTGGGCCTTATGCTACAAGCAATGGGATCCAGGCGGAAGCCTCTGAATGAGTTTTCTCAACCCTTTCTCTTAGTTTACTTTCATTTACTTGTTAATTATGCTTGCTTTTGTTTTGTTTTGTTTTCTTCAGCTCCTGAATAATTTGAGAAGCTCAGGAGTTGTGTGAGTCTTGTGTCGGCAAGTTTATTGGTTTGATTGAATTTTGCATAGATGAATTGCATGTTATGTGTTGACTGTTTTCCCCCTGGGTTTTGAAAATTGAAAAATTGATCCCCACTTGGAAAAAATTTTTTTTGAAAACTGAACTTTGAGATATTTTGTTATGATGGCATGATTTTTGATAAGTTTGGGGTGATGGGAAGCACACACTAGGGATAGAATCTCTGTCAAACAATTTGCAAAAATGTCCATGTGAGGATTTGAGCCTCCAACATGTTTTTAACTGTGTGAAATCACTTTTGAGTTGCACTTTCCTGAATTTGCTTGAATCTCTTCTTGGTTTGCATGTTTATGTGTTTGCTTCAGATGATTTAGGCATTTTCTTTGTAAATAACCACTAGGCCTAAAATAACCATCCCTAATGCATGTTCCTTTGTTAGCCCTTTTGAGCCTGATTAGCTTGTTAATTCTTGATGACCCTATGTTACAAGCCTAAAATATGAAAAACCATGTGAACCCGATCTTAGGATTAGGAGAGCATGGAAGCTAGCAAGAGAATGGTTGCAAGAAACTAAGTTTGGGGTGGCTACAAGGTGTAATGTGTTGGTTGGGATTGAAAGAAAAAAAAATATAATAAAAAGGTTGGAGCCAAAAGCAAAAAAAAAAAAAAAAAGAGAAACAAATAATAATAAAAAGAAAAAAATTGTCAAAAAGGCTATCTGAATAAAAAGGCTGTAGTCACCCAAGGCAAATGAAAAATGAAAAAAGGAACTTGAGTGGAACTCAATGTATCAAATGTTTCATGCTCTCTTAGTTCCTAGGGACTTAAGCCAGTACCTTTGTATATCCTACCCTTAGCCAGGCCCCATTATAACCCATAAAAGACCTTTTGATGTTGCATGCATGTTTTCTGTGGGAATCATTTAGAGATGAAAATCAAATTTATGGGAATTGTTCTTAAAATTGAAATTGAGTGGAATGTTGATAGCCTGACACAAACTGAGCGATTGAGTGAAACACAAATTTCCCTTGTGAGGAAGGCGATTGTTTGGATTTGGTGATCTCCATCTTGTGTGTAACTTGGATCCCTTGCTTAGATTAATGATTGTTTGAATGAGGAATTTCTCAATTGTTTAGAGTGAATGCATGTGGGGATTGCTTCCTATACTACATTTTTATAAA
>JAUPTC010000560.1:0-2500 GCA_030762895.1 Sophora flavescens
GTATACCACATTTCGTCTAAAAGTTCCCAAAACTCCAACCCCTCAATGAAATGCAACGAAATTTTGAGGTAAAGCTGGAAATAATATAGCAAGAGTGCCTGCCAAAATTCAGGTCAAAATTCAATTTGTAGCCTAGGTTCCTTGTCGTCGAACTGTCACAAATCCCTGATTTCGGTTGAAAAATCATAAAAAATCTCAACCTTCATGAAATGACACAAAACATTGTGGGCACCTTGGGAATATTATAAGTACTGTGCCTGCAAAAAATCAGCTCAAAATTCGATGGCTAGACCCATTTTCCATTTTTTGGGAATTGTTTCGGTTTTCCACTTTGAAAATTTATAAAAAAAAATGGTATGGTGAAAAATTCTGTAAATTTTTCGTCCACTAGATCCCATTTTTATAAGCATTGTTGCAAAAAATTAGGCCAAAATTCAACCTCTAGCTTGGAAAAAAAGAGTATGTCTCCCCAGCAAAAAGGATGTTTTGTGCTGGAAAATGGGTCTTTGCATATTATGCTATTATAGGGGGTGGGGGGGAGAGGTGCCAGCCTGACCCTGACCTGGTGCCAAGCCTGGTGCATCATGGTCCACCCCCCCCCCCTCCCCCAACGCCCGTGCAATGATCCCCAACATTGCATCATCAACCTTGCCCATGGCCTGGTAGGTGACTCAATCAGGTCATCTTCTGACCGACCAACTCTGTGGGCCGGGGTGCGGGCGGGCCCGTGGTAGGTCGAGAGGTGGGCCCGGGGCAGGACCGGGAGGCGAGGGCGAGGAAAAATGTGGGTATTGGATTGGACTGTTTTTGTGGGGATTTTCCATGGTGTGTTGAGGATTCATGGGTGTGGCTCCTCGACCTTGGTTGTGGATGGACGTTGTTTTAGGTTATGCCCTTCGGGGCGGATACACAACACGAAGGGACTCGTGATCGTCCGGATGTGACCAAGGTGGGGGTCCCCAACACCAAACCGGTTGAAGGCGCACCGTAAAGGATACTCGCAATGTGGCTGCCACCCATTTTAAAAATGTTGGCTTTCGAAGTTTTGTCAATTTAGTTTTTAAAAATGTTGGCTTTCGAGGTGTGGCGAGGCTGTGGGTGTGTCGTTCCTCGACCTTGTTTGTGGATGGATGTGGTGTCAGGTAATGATGCCTTTCGAGGCGGAGCCGAAGCACCAAGAGACGGGTGATCGTCCTGAAGTGGCCTTGTAAGGGGTGCTCAAACACCAGATCGGTTGAAGGTGCATCGGAAAGGATCCTCGCGATGTTGTTGGTTTTTAAAAATGTTGGCTTTCGATATTTATCAATTTTTGTGGGGTACTCGATGGTGTGGCGAGGTTGTGGGTGCGTGGTTCCTCGACCTTGGTTGTGGATGGACGTGGTGTTAGGTGATACCTTTCGGGGCGGAGCCGAAGCACCAGGGACAGGTGATCGTCCTGAAGTGGCCTTGTAAGGGCTGTTCAAACACCATATCGATTGAAGGCTCATCGGAAAGGATCCTCGTGCTATTGTTGGTTTTTAAAAATGTTGGCTTTCAATATTTATCAATTTCGTGGGGTACTCGATGGTGTGGCGAGGTTATGGGTGCGCGGCTCCTCGACCTTGGTTGTGGATGGACATGGTGTTAGATGATGCCTTCTGGAGCGGAGCCGAAGCAGCAAGAGACGGGTGATCGTCCTGAAGTTGCCTTGTTAGGGGTGCCCAACACCAGATCGACTGAGGCGCATTAGAAAGGATCCTCGCGATGTTTTTTTTTTTGTTTTCAAAATTCTTGGCTTTCGATATTTATCAATTTCGTGGGGTACTCGATGGTGTGGCGAGGATGTGGGTGCACGGCTCCTCGACCTTGGTTGTGGATGGATGTGGTGTTAGGTGATGCCTTCCGGGGCGGAACCGAAGCACCAAGAGACGGGTGATCGTCCTGAAGTTGCCTTGTTAGGGGTGCCCAACACCAGATCGGCTGAAGGCGCATCGCAAAGGATCCTCACAATGTTTTTGGTTTTTAAAAATTGTTGGCTTTCGATATTTATCAATTTTGTAGGGTACTCGATGGTGTGGCGATGTTGTGGGTGCGTGGCTCCTCGACCTTGTTTGTTGATGGATGTGGTGTTAGGTGATGCCTTCCGGGGCGCAGCCAAAGCACCAAGAGACGGTTGTTCGTCCTGAAGTGGCCTTGGAAGGGGTGCTCAACACCATATCGGCTGAAGGTGCATTAGAAAGAATCATCACGATGTTTTTGGTGTTTAAAAATGTTGGCTTTCGATATTTATCAATTTTGTGGGGTACTCGATGGTGTGGTGAGTCTGTGGGTGTGCGGCTCCTCGACCTTGGTTGTGGATGGACGTGGTTTTGGGTGATGCCTTCTGTGGCAGAGCCGAAGCACCAAGAGCTGGGTGTTCGTCCTGAAGTGACCTTGGCAGGGGTGTCCAACACTAGATCGGCTGAAGGCGCATTGGAAAGGATCCTCGCGATGTTGTTGGCCAACCGATTTAAAAATGTTG
>JAUPTC010000560.1:5000-12500 GCA_030762895.1 Sophora flavescens
ATTAACAAAACCCCGGTGCCGAATGCGCCAAGGAAATCAAGATTGTCTAGCACGTCCCTCGTCGGCATCGGAGATGGTGCCTGTGTGGTGGCGTTGTGACACGTGTATCCAAAAGACTCTCAGCAACGGATATCTCGGCTCTTGCATCGATGAAGAACGTAGCGAAATGCGATACTTGGTGTGAATTGAAGAATCCCGTGAACCATCGAGTCTTTGAACGTAAGTTGCACCCGAAGCCATTAGGACGAGGGCATGCCTGCTTTGGTGTCGCACATCGTTGCCCCAATGCCTCAGCCCTGTTGCTAGGCATAGTAAAAGGGTGAATGTTGGCTTCCCGTGAGCGATGCCTCACGGTTGGCTGAAAATTGAGTCCGTGGTGGAGTACGCCACGATGGATGGTGGTTGAGTAAAAGCTCAAGACCGACCATGTGTGTCACCCCTACCGGATTTGGGACTCTTTGACCCATGAACGGCGGTTGGCTGCCCACGACGGGACCTCAGGTCAGGCGAGGCTACGTGCTGAGTTTAAGCATATCAATAAGCGGAGGAAAAGAAACTAATAAAAGTATTCCCTTAGTAACGGCGAGCGAACCGGGAAGAGCCCACCATGAGAATCGATCGCCCTCGGCGTCTGAATTGTAGTCTGGAGAAGCGTCCTCAGTGGCGGACCGGGCCCAAGTCCCCTAGAAGGGTGCGCCGGAGAGGGTGAAAGCCCCGTCGTGCCCAGACCCTGTCGCACCACGAGGCGCTGTCAGCGAGTCAGGTTGTTTGGGAATGCAGCCCCAATCGGGCTGTAAATTCCTTCCAAGGCTAAATACTGGCGAGAGACCGATAGCGAACAAGTACCGTGAGGGAAAGATGAACAGGACTTTGAAAAAGAGAGTCAAAGAGTGCTTGAAATTGTCGGGAGGGAAGTGGATGGGGGCCGGTGATGTGCCTCGGTCAGATGTGGAACGGCGAGAGCCACTCTGCTAATCGACTTGGGGCATTGACCGACGTGAATTGTGATGGTGGCCCAAGCCCGTGTTGTTGGCATGTTCATGGAGACGTCATCATCGCGATTGTGGATGGTAGCATGCGCTCGATATGGCTCATTCGGTGCATAGTCACGGTGCATCGGGCGCAGTCCCGGTGCACGTGATGCCTAATCAGGCTCGGTCGTTGCGGTCGTGAACCAAGGATGCATGGGTCTGGTTCACTGGGTACATGTCCCCGGTGTGGTTGAAAAATCATCAAAAATCTCCACCTTCTTGAAATGCCACGAGACATTGGAGGAACCTTCGGGATAACATTCTTAGCGTGCCAGCAAAAAACAGCTCAAAATTCAATTCTTAGCTTAGTTTCCTTGTATCCAAATTGTTGCATATCCCTTATTTCGGTTGAAAAAACATAAAAAATCACCACCTTCATGAAATGCCACGAAACTTGGTGGAAACCTTGGGAATATTATAAGTAGTGTGCCTGCAAAAAATCAGCTCAAAATTCGATGGCTAGACAATTTTCCATTTTCGGGAATTGTTTCGGTTTTCCACTTTGAAAATTGATAAAAAAAAATGGTAAGGTTAAAAATTCTGTAAATTTTTCGTTCCCTAGCTACCATTTTTATAAGCATCCCTGCAAAAAAATCAGGCCAAAATTCGACTTCTAGCTTGGAAAAAAAGAGTATGTCTCCCCGGCAAAAATGATATCTTGTGCTGGAAAATGGGTCTTTGCATATTATGGTATTATAGGGGGGTGCCTAGCTATTATATATATATATATATATATATATATATATATATATATATATATATATATATATATATATATATATTATATATATATAGTAGTAGTAGTAGTACTAGTTGTAGTTGTTATCTCGGTGACAGCTAATTCCAACCCCGCTTGGATCGGGCACGGGTCCCCAGGTGCACCAGGTGCCGGATATGGCTCGGTCGGTGTGGAAAGGAACCAAGGGAACGAGGGAAAGGTGCACCGGGCACGGGTCCCCGGGTGCACCAGGTGCCGGAATTGGCTCGGTTGGTACGGACATGAACCAAGGTAGCCAGGTTCTGGTGCACCGGATTCATGATTTGGCTCAGTGTGGTGCACCGGATTCCAGACTTGGCTCGGTCTGGTGCACCAGATTCCTGACTTGGCTCGGTGTGGTGCACCAGATTCCTGACTTGGATCGGTCTGGTGCACCAGATTCAATGTTTGGCATAGTGTTGTTCACCAGATTCCTGACTTGGCTCGGTCTGGTGCACCAGATTCATGACTTGGCTCGGTCTGGTGCACCAGATTCCTGACTTGGCTCGGTGTGGTGCACCAGATTCATGGTTTGGCTTGGTGTGGTGCACCAGATTCCTGACATGGCTCGGTCTGGTGCACCAGATTCCTGATTTGGCTCGGTGTGGTGCACCAGATTCATGACTTGACGCGGTCTGGTGCACCTGATTCATGGTTTGGCTCGGTGTGGTGCACCAGATTCCTGACTTGGCTCGGTCTGGTGCACCAGATTCCAGACTTGGCTCGGTGTGGTGCACCAGATTCATGACTTGGCATGGTCTGGAGCACCAGATTCATGACTTGGCCCGGTCTGGTGCACCAGATTCATGGTTTGACTCGGTGTGGTGAACCTAATTCCTGTCTTGACTCGGTGTGGCCCACCAGATTCATGGCTTGTCTCGGTGTGGTGCACCAGATTCAGGGTTTGGCTCGGTCTGGTGCCCCTGATTCCTGACTTGGCTCGGTGTGGTGCACCAGATTCATGATTTGGCTCGGTGTGGTGCACCAGATTCCTGACTTGGCTCGGTCTGGTGCACCAGATTCCTGACTTGGCTCTGTTTTGTGAACCAGAATCCTGACTTGGCACGGTGTGGTGCACCAGATTCATGGTTTGGCACGGTGTGGTGTACAAGAATCCTGACATGGCTCGGTCTGGTGCACCAGAATCCTGATTTGGCTCGGTGTGGTTCACCGGATTCATGACTTTGCACGGTCTGGTGCTGCTGATTCATGGTTTGGCTCGGTGTGGTGCACTAGATTCCTGACTTTGCTCGGTGTGGTGCACCAGATTCTTGCCTTGGCCTGTTCTAGTGCACCAGATTCCAGATTTGGCTCGGTCTGGTGCACCAGATTCCTGACTTGGCTCAGTGTGGTGCACCAGATTCATGACTTGGCACGGTCTGGAGCACCAGATTCATGACTTGGCCTGGTCTGGTGCACCAGATTCATGGTTTGACTCGGTGTGGTGCACCAGATTCCTGACTTGGCTCGGTGTGGTCCACCAGATTCATGGTTTGGCTCGGTGTGGTGCACCAGATTCAGGGTTTGGCTCGGTCTGGTGCCCCTGATTCCTGACTTGGCTCGGTGTGGTGCACCAGATTCATGATTTGGCTCGGTGTGGTGCACCAGATTCTTGACTTGGCTCGGTCTGGTGCACCGGTCTGGTGCACCTGTGATGACAACCAAATGGTGAGGTTGCCTTGTTGACGATCTTTTTGGTTGAATTTTAACAATTAATTTGCGGAACAATTTTGAGATTAAAATATAGGGAAGAAAAGAAACAAATGGATGGAGAATAGAGATGGTATGGCACCACAAACAAAGAGTTTGATATGCCAAGGAAGTTCGCCACAAGAATCTTGGATTCTTGATAAGAACAATAGTTTGGTTCAACCAAGAACCTAGGAGAACAATATTCTCACAAAATGGATTTGATCCAAAATAACATCAAAGTTGTCATTCATGTGTTTAGGGGTGTCTTACATATAGAGAAATGGCCTAATTTCACGTGCTAATTGGCCTAAAATCAGGGCATTAAAACACCCAATAATCCCCACTTAACTCATCCGCAATAATCATACGTTAATTGGCCTAAAATCCCTCAACTTGACTTTTATCCCCCTAATTATGTGGTGATTACACTCGTTTCTCACGTTAAAAGTGTAACCCTCCCATAATCAATACAATTTTATGCACACTAATGAGGAGTTTCTTATGGCATGTAAACCAAAGATTCCCTCCCTAGGATTCTCTAGAACTTGTGTAACACATGGAAAAGTTGTGGACTTGACCCAAAAATATCACAAATTAATTGGGCTTAATCACACTAACCATTACACTTATCGAATTAAAATAAACAACTAAAATTGGACTCTTCTTCATGGTGCACGCCCCTCTTATCATGGATCCTTTAGTTGGATAATGTAAGTTAATAATTTGGGCTTCATTCCACCCAATCTTGTATTTGGGCTTGCTTCCATGATGAGAACCATAGTTTGACTAAACACTTGTTGGGCTTTCTTGGTTGTGACATTTGTCATTGGCCCACCAAGTCCTAGGCTAGCTTCTTGAACCATACTCCAAATTGGGCTCATATCAACCTGATTCATGGTTTGGCTCCGTCTAGTGCACCAGATTCATGACTTGATCCGGTGTGGTTCACCAGATTCATGATTTGGCTCGGTGTGGTGCACCAGATTCCAGACTTGGCTCGGTCTGGTGCACCAGATTCATGACTTGGCTCGATCTGGTGCACCAGATTCCTGACTTGGCTCGATCTGGTGCACCAGATTCCTGACTTGGCTCGATCTGGTGCACCAGATTCATGACATGGCTCGGTCTGGTGCACCAGATTCCTGAATGGCTCGGTCTGATGCACCAGATTCCTGACTTGGCTCGGTGTGGTGCACCAGATTCATGGTTTGGCTCAGTATGGTGCCTCAGATTCCTGACTTGGCTCGGTCTGGTGCACCAGATTCATGATTTGGCTCGGTTTGGTGCACCAGATTCCTGATTTGGCTCGGTCGGTGCGGACAGGAACCAAGGTTGCAAGGGTCTGGTGCACATGGCACTGACCGGTTGAAGGTGTTGGTTCCGGAAGTTGGAGGTTCATTTTGGGTGGCTAGTGACTCGTGCACCGAGGTTGAAAGTGCTAAATTGCATCACCCGTGACTCGTGTATGACCAAGGTGCTCGGCACTGACGGGAAAATGTTGTGATACAAGCTTGAGACCATTCCCCTGACCCCCCTAGACTTTTAAGAAGGCGTGGTTGAAAATCAAACCTGTAAACCAGGGTCCACCACATGTTTAAGTATGCTAGTATACCACATTTCGGCTAAAAGTTTCCAAAACTCCAACCCCTCAATGAAATGCAACGAAATTTGGAGGAAAAGCTGGAAATAATATAGCAAGAGTGCCTGCAAAAATTCAGGTTAAAATTCAATTTGTAACCTAGGTTCCTTGTCATCGAACTGTCGCATATCCCTGATTTCGGTTGAAAAATCATAAAAAATCACAACCTTCATGAAATACCACGAAACTTTGTGGGCACCTTGGGAATATTATAAGTAATGTGCCTGCAATAAATCAGCTCAAAATTCGATGGCTAGACCTATTTTCCATTTTTTGGGAATTGTTTCGATTTTCCACTTTGAAAATTTATAAAAAAAATGGTATGGTGAAAAATTCTGTAAATTTTTCGTCCACTAGATCCCATTCTTATAAGCATTCCTGCAAAAAAATAGGCCAAAATTTGACCTCTATCTTGGAAAAAAGGAGTATATCTCCCAAGCAAAAAGGATGTCTTGTGCAAGAAAATGGGTCTTTACATATTATGATATTATAAGGGGGGGAGAGGTGCCAGCCTGACCCTGACCAGGTGCCAAGACTGGTGTACCATGGTCCACCCCCCCTACGCCCTCCAATGATCCCCAACATTGCACATCGACCTTGCCCACGACATGGTAGGTGACTCGATCAGGTCATCTTCCAACCGACCGACTCCGTGGGCCGGGGCGCGGGCGGGCCCCGGGCGGGCCGAGAGGTGGGCCCGAGGCGGGACCGGGAGGCGGGTGGGGGGAAAAATGTGGGCATCGGATTGGACCATTTTTGTGGGGATTTTTCATGGTGTGTTGAGGATTCATGGGTTGTGGCTCCTCGACCTTGGTTATGGATGGATGTTGTGTTAGGTTATGCCCTTCGGGGCGGATCCACAACACGAATGGACGCGTGATCGTCCGGATGTGACCAAGGTGGGCGTCCCCAACACCAAACCGGTTGAAGGCGCACCGTAAAGGATCCTCGCAATGTGCCTGGCACCCGTTTTAAAAATGTTGGCTTTCGAAATTTTGACAATTTCGTTTTTAAGAATGTTGGCTTTCGATTTTATCAATTTTGTGGGGTACTAGATGGTGTGGTGAGGTTGTGGGTGCGCCGTTCCTCGACCTTGGTTATGTATGGACGTGGTGTTAGGTGATTATGCCTTTTGAGGTGGAGCCGAAGCACCAAGAGGGTGATCGTCCTTAAGTGGCCTTGTAAGGGGTGCTCAAACACCAGATCGGTTGAAGGTGCATCGAAAAGGATCCTCGCGATGTTGTTGGTTTTTAAAAATGTTGGCTTTCAATATTTATCAATTTTTGTGGGGTACTCGATGGTGTGGCGAGGCTGTGGGTGCGCGGTACCTCGACGTTGGTTGTGGATGGACGTGGTGTTAGGTGATGCCTTCTTGGGCGGAGCCGAAGCACCAAGGGATGGGTGATCGTCTTGAAGTGGCCTTGAAAGGGGTGCTCCAACACCAAATCCGCTGAAGGCATATCGGAAAGAATCCTCGTGCTATTGTTGGTTTTTTAAAATGTTGGCTTTCGATATTTATCAATTTCGTAAGTCTTGGATGGTGTGGCGAGACTGTGGGTGCGCGGCTCCTCGGCTTGGTTGTGGATGGACGTGGTGTTAGGTGATGCCTTCCGGAGCGGAGACGAAGCACCAAGAGACGGGTGATCATCCTGTGGTGTCCTTGTTAGGGGTGCCCAACACCAGATCGGCTGAGGCGCATTAGAAAGGATCCTCGCGATTGTTTTTTTTTAAAATTGTTGGCTTTCGATATTTATCAATTTCGTGGGGTACTCGATGGTGTGGCGAGGCTGTGGGTGCGCGACTCCTCGACCCTGGTTGTGGATGGATGTGGTGTTAGGTGATGCCTTCCAGGGTGGAATCGAAGAACCAAGAGACGGGTGATCATCCTGAAGTGGCCTTGTTAGAGGTGCCCAACACCAAATCAGCTGAAGGCGCATCGCAAGGGATACTCGCGATGTTTTTGGTTTATAAAAAATGCTGGCTTTCGATATTTATCAATTTTATGGGGTACTCGATGGTGTGGCGAGGTTGTGGGTGCGTGACTCCTGGACCTTGGTTGTTGATGGACGTGGTGTTAGGTGTTGCCTTCCAGGGCGCAGTCGAAGCACCAAGAGACAGGTGTTGGAAGGGGTGCCCAACACCAGATCGGCTGAAGGTGCATTAGAAAGGATCCTCGCGATGTTTTTGGTTTTTAAAAATGTTGGCTTTCGGTATTTATCAATTTCGTGGGGTACTCGATGGTATGGTGAGGCTGTGGGTGAGCGACTCCCCGACCTTGGTTGTGGATGGACGTGGTGTTGGGTGATGCCTTCCGTGGCGGAGCCGAAGCACCAAGAGACAGGTGTTCATCCTGAAGTGACCTTGGAAGGGGTGTCCAACAC
>JAUPTC010000560.1:17500-22500 GCA_030762895.1 Sophora flavescens
ATCAAGAGGTCTTTTATTTTGGTTGTAATGGGGCCATGGGATTAATTGTTAGGTGGGGAAATTAAGAAAAGGGAAATTCAAAAAGGCTAAACAAAATTTCAAACATTATAAAGCATGACAACCTTCTAAAAATTCCTTTTTGGAATTTTGTTCATTTTTCCACCTTTCTTTCTTTCTTTTTATTTTTTTATTTTTTTTAATCTCATCCCCTTCTCCATTTTTTTTATTTGTTGTATTTATTTATTTGAAGAAGGGGAGATTTTCAACTTTAGAGAAATTCCTCTAACTTTTCATCCCACAATTTATTTTTCAAACTACCTTTTTACCCTTTTTGCAATACTTTAAAAGGCGTCATATCAAGCATTATTCATCAAAATATTTCAAGGTACCAAGAAAAGTATTTTATTCTTTTAGGCTCAAAATTGGGCAACTAAGGGGTAGCATTTAATCAATCAAAGCTCAGAAGGCGAGAAAAATACCTAGTGCCTCATTCATTTTCAAATATGTTTTCAAAATTTAAGTTTCAAAACGGTTTCAAGTCAAGTTCTAGAAAATACAATCCAAGAGGAATAAAACACTCTATCACAAGGAATGGGGTATATTTAGTGAGTACCGCTTTTTGGCTCAAAAATCTCACATTTAGTAGTTTAAAATCAATGAGAAACACAAATCTAAGGAACCATATGCTAATTATAAACTATCAAAAGATCATCTCAAGCGTTTTTATTTTTAGCCTTATCACAAGAATAAAAAATTGGGTTAAAAAATTCACTATCTCAATTTATTTGGCACCAGTTCTCACAATTGGATGCATAATCTAAGCAAAGGGCAATCTAATCATGTGATCATGCTAAACTATGCCTATATGAATGCAACATGAAAAATGCAAAAATGCGCAAAAAATTGCAAAAATACCCCTACCCCAAGATTAAAAACTTACATTGTCCCCAATGTAAATAATCAAGTCGGAGAGAGGAGAAAAATGGAACAACTCACCGAGGTGGTAGTGGGTACTGGCTCACATGCCGGTCAAAGAGATGCTGGAAAATGTATCACGGCCATGATCGATTCTGGTCTTCAGGGTAATTCTCATCACGCCTGTGATGGATGTCACGGCTGGGTCGTGATCCTTTCTGGTCTTCTTTGGTTAGCTCATCACGGCCATGACCACCGTCATGGCCTGGGCGTGATGACTTCTAACTTTATTTGTCCTTGCCCTTTTTGCTCTTTCTTCATTCATAACCTGGAAATACTTGGCAAAGCCATCAATTAGTGATCTTTCTTTTCTTATCTTCTCAAATTATTCAAAAACAAAATTCAAAAACAAATGGAAAATGGAAAGAAAACTTGGCTTGCCTCCCAAGAAGCGCTTATTTACGGTCTTAAGCTTGACCATACTTCTTTCAATCAATCAGGGTCGACTGGGCCTAGAAGTGTAAGAACGCTTCTCTTCCATGGGAGTCCTTCAAAGAGCTGATTTTGCTCATATGGCCAATTGCGCTTTCGCTTTGCTCTTTTCACTCTGAGTTTCATGGCCTTACTCCCTCCCGGCGGAAGTTTTGTTTCCACATGAAGAGCAACTCCGACTTCATCACCATTTGGTGCATCATTTTTCTTGCAAAGCTTCGGAGTCGCTTCCATGTTAAGCTCTTCCTTCACCTCTGGAGACATTATATCGATCCTGCACACATGACTCTCAAAATGAGGGTTGTTATATGAGTTAGTCAAATCAAAATCTACCCTACCTTCCTCTACATTCAGAGAGAATTTGCCATTCTTTACGTCTATTATCGCTCCATCTGTGGCCAAGAATGGCCTTCCTAGAATTATGGGGAATTTAGAATTCCCGTTCATATCCAACACCATGAAATCGGTAGGAATGAAAAATTTCCCTACCCTTACGGGAACATTCTCTAGTATGCCTAGAGGAGTTTTAGTTGAGCCATCCGCAAATTGTAAAGAGAATTTGGATGGACTCAATTCCTTGGTTCCTAACATCTCCAAGATAGTAAGCGGCATCAAGCTCGCACTAGCCCCTAAGTCACATAATGCTTGGTCTATTTTCACTTCTCCAATTGAGCAAGCAATAGAGAAACTACCTGGATCTTTTAGTTTAGGAGGCATATTAGTTTTTATCATGACATTGTACTCCTCAAATAAGCTTAGTATCAATTTCTACTTGCTTTCTCTTGACCAACCTTTGTGGGAAAGGTATTGGGGGTTGGTAAGGTGGTGGAGGGACATACTTTGGCTCTATCTCTTCATCTTCGCTCATGTCCTCCTCACATTCCACATCCTATTTAGCTACCCCAAGCTTATCATCCCTCAAGTATATGGCATTACAATGTTCATTGGGATTAACTTCGGGTTGTCCCGGAAACATACCATTAGGTCTAGAATATGTGTTGGCTTGTTGGGTAATTTGAGTTTCTAACATCTTATTATGGATGGCTAGGTTATCTAACTTAGATGATAACTCTTTTATTGCCTCATTGACTGCCCTACCTTGTTGCCTAAACTCTTCATTTTGTTTTGTTTGAGTTTCAAAAAAACTTTCCAAAAGAGACTCAATTTTAGACTTTCGTACCTGAGGATATCCCGATGCGGGTTTCCTATTACCTTGTCCTTCTTGGAATTCATGGTTCAGCGTGTTGCTGTAGTTCCCGTAGGAGAGGTAAGGGTTGTTCTTCCTTCCTTGGTTGTAAGGATTTGGGGGAGCATAATTTGGCAACTTCGGGTTCGTGTCGTAGAAGTTGTGACAAGAGTTCACTAGTTCCCCCGAAGCACCAGATCCATGAGCAATACCACGTGGGCACTCCATTATGTCATGTCCCAGCATTCCACAAATCTCACAAACAATATTAGTAGCACCTATTGAACTCACGTTAGCCATTTCAAGCTGATCAAAGCGTTTATTCAGTGAGTCAATTTTAGACATGATGAGATCAGTGCTATTCATTTCAAACTTACCCCCCGAAATCTTTTTCGGGTTATTACCTCTTTCTGAACCCCATTGGTGGTAGTTGGTGGCCACGTTTTCAATGATGTCGAATGCCTCAGTCAGAGGCATATTCATAAAGGCTCCACCAGCCGAGGAGTCAAGTGACACCTTCGAAGAGTAGTCCAATCCGTTGTAGAAGGTGTGCACTAATAACCACCTCTCGAGTCCATGATGTGGGCAAGACTCCATCAATCCCTTGTAGCGATCCCAAGCTTCTGATAAGCATTCTCCGTCTTTTTGGAAGAAGCCGGTGATCTGGGTTCGTAGGTAAGTCGTCTTGGATGGAGGGAAGAATTTCTCCAAGAATGCTTGCTCCAGTTGGTCCCAAGTTGACAAGGTATTAGCGGGCACTTGGTTCAGCCAAGCTTTTGCTTTTCCTGTAAGAGAGGAGGGGAACAACTTCAAACGAATAGCATCAACCGAGGCACCTTGAATTCTAACTGCATCGGTGAACTCCAAGAATGTCTCCACGTGATCAGTCGGGTCCTCCGAGGGCAATCCTTCGAATTGATGTTGCCTAATCATGTTAATTAGCATAGGCGGTATAGTGTAGTTCTCCGCCTCAATCTCTGGACTAGCAATCCCAGTTCTCAAACCCCTAGCATTTGGGGCTGCGTAGTCCTTCAATGGTTTTGTATCCGGTAGATTCGTCATGAGTGGAATGGGAATCAATCTCTCTCTCTCTCTTTATAGTCTCCTACGTCTATGAAAGGTCCTTTCGACATCGGGGTCGACCTCACTAAGGTTTCCAAGACTTAGTGATCTTTGCATAAAAGAGAAAACACAAAGAGATAGATACTAAAAAAGAGAAAAAGAGATTGATGAAATTTATTTTTTATTTTTTTATGACAAAAATCAGTTAAAAAGAGAAAGAAAGGGTCCAGAAAAATCAATTTAAAAATTAAATTGAGATTCAAGAAAGCACAGTCCCCGACAACGGCGCCAAAAACTTGTTGTGATAGGATTCTGGCAAGTGTACCGGATTCGTCGCCAAGTAATAAAAAGATATCGATCCCACAGGGACCGTGATCTCAAATCGCAACTAATTATCAAATCGATTAAACTGGACTATAAAAAAAAAGGAATTTTGATTTTTGAAATAAGAGATAACTTAGAAAATCATATATGGAATGCAATCAAGCAAAACATAAAGTAAACCAATTTGTGGTTTTTCAGATCTAAAGGGATTCCTAGGAATTTGGGTTACCAACAAGATTGTTTATGTTACTAAATTGACTACTCCTTGTTAATTATCAAAATTTGCTTTGAAGGCGAATTTATCCTGAAATAGTTAATGCTCCCTCTCGGGTTACAAAAACCGTGCCTGATTAAACCAACCCCTACTCTCGTGGTAGTCGAATTTAGATCGAACCCTTTACGTTTCGTGACAATTCGTTAATCCTCGTAGGACCGCTTCTAACTCTCGTGATTTAAGTCCTAAGTCTAATTCTATAGATCCGATACATAAGTTCATCTCTAGGTTCCTCCTTAGAATATCTACGACATGCAAATAAGTGGCCACCGAATTTACGAGTAATTAAAACAATAGAAATCATATCTAAATCAAAATCGAAATTAACAAAGGTAAAACATCAATTCACAACATAAATCAGATCTTGGGCATAGCCCCAATCCCTAGAAGTAAAGCTACTACTCTAGCATTGCCATGGAGATGACAAGCTTGGTTAACAAAAACATGAAATAAAAACTAAGAGAAGAGAAGAAGAAGAAGAAGAAGAAGAAGAAGAAGAAGAAGAAGAAGAAGAAGAAGAAGAGAGATCCTAAAAATTTTCCTAAGTGGTAGCAGCACCAAAGTCTCCCTCAGTCTCTGCTTGATTGCCATATTTATAGATTAGGGGAGTTTGAATCCCAATCAAACACAAATTCAGATCAATTCAATTTTTTCAGATCCAAATATTGCGCGTCACGGTCGTGATGGCCATCACGGCCTGACCGTGACAGATTCTGCCTTGGCCGTTGCTTCACTGATTGGTCTGTC
>JAUPTC010000560.1:27500-37500 GCA_030762895.1 Sophora flavescens
GAAAATGGACGAGAAAGAAATGGAGGAGGCGCCACAAACAAGGTTGTTTGATAAGCCTATGAAGTTCGCCACAAGAATCCTGGATTCTTGATAAGAATAATAGTTTGGTTCAACCAAGAACCTAGGAGAACAATATTCTCACAAAATGGATTTGATCCAAAATAACATCAAAGTTATCATTCATGTGTTTAGGGGCGTCTTACATATAGAGAGATGGCCTAAGATCACATGTTAATTGGCCTAAAATCACTCATCTTGACTTTTTATCCCCCCCCCCCCTAATTATGTGGTGATTACACTTGTTTCTCACATTAAAAGTGTAATGAACCCATAATCAATACAATTTAATGCCAAAGATTCCCTCCCTAATTATGTGGACTTGCACGTCCTCTTCATGATTCTTGGGCTTGGATGAGCAAAGCTATTAACTTGGGCTCATTGTCTTCATTACTTGCATGTGCACTTGGGCTTGTGTCCGTTAAGAGAACCACCAATTGAGTTAGGGCTTCTTGGGCTTTCTTTGCTCTTGTCATTGGGCCACCAAGACCTTGAATGGTTTCTTGATCCAAATCGGTCTCCAATGAGTTTACATCAATTTGGCTCATATTATTCTTGTTGAAAAGTTGACTCCCCCCCCCCCCCCGGATCATATCATACCCTCCTTCTTTAAGAAAATCCGTCCTCGAATTTATGACTTCAATACCTACATCAAATGAAAGACATAGATGCTACATTGAAGGTAAGTCAATATCAAAGACATTTTTATTTATTTTCCCTACAACTTGAAATAGCCCATCTCTTCTAGGGTGGACCTTTGATTTCCTTCTATTGGGAAACTTTTTATTCTTTTTTTGTACACACACCCAACCTCCCGGATCAAATGGAAATTGATAAAAACCATCAAATGTAGCAAGTAGGTGTAACACATTTCCATCTTGTACAATCCTAACACATTCATAGCCAAGGTAATGAATTATAAGATTAAGCAGAAAATTATACCTCTTATGAAAATCTTTCAAGTTTACCTTTCTTGGCTTTAACATAGTCATAAAAGAAAATGTATTTTCTCTTTTTAAAGGCTCCCAAGAAAGTTGAGCCTCATGGACATTCTCCTTGTCACAAACAAGGGATGGTTCTTTGTGAAACAAGATAATCCTCTCAAACACATTAGGATCATCATAAGAAAGCTAAAAAGAATTTGCAAGAATGGGTAGAGTAAGAAGCGGGATAATAGTTATCCCATCAATTATTATTACATGCAAACCTTTAGAGCTTATAACAAATATCAAAACGTTAACTTTATTTTGATCAAAAGAGTATGTGAGCAAGTTAGCAAACAAACTTTCTCTAAGTAATCCAACACATTCCTCAAAATTGTTGTGATAAACCAAATGAACATTAGAAAGCACAACAACACATTTATCAAGGAATTCATTCAAGTCTTGGTTCATAATTCTCCAATCAATCTTAGGAAGATGATAAGAGTCATGCAATTCATCAAGAAGGTTTTCATTCCTATCAAATGTAGAAGAACAACAACACCCATGCAATTTACCAAGCATATTACCAAATTTTGTGTTAAGATAGCCATGCTTTTGGGAAACCATGCAAGTTCCCAAACCATGGGGTACTTCCCTTTGGATTATCTCTTCATTTATATCGGTTGTCTTGCAAGCTTCCATTGGAGGAACATCTTCGATTTCCTTCAAAAGAGAATCAACACAAGTAGGCAAAGAGTTAGGAAAAACATCAAAACAAGCATTTACTTTTTCCACCTCACGTTTTGTTTTGCTCTCATCTTTTTCTTGTCTCTCACTCTTTTCCATAACCTCATCTTTTTCACATTTTTCTCTTGATTCTTTTTCACACTTTCATCACTCTTTTTCTCTTGCTAATCACTCTTCTTTTCACTTTCTTTTTCCTTTTCCTCTTGATCATCGCTCTTCTTTTCACTCTCTTTTCCTTTTTCCTCTTGCATTTTTCTTCCTCTCAAATTAAGTTGATCCACACTCACTTCTCGTGGAGACAAAGGCGCAAGATTGGTCTTGTGATCTTGGTGTATAAAAGATAACTTGTTGGAATATTCATCATGGTTTTTGGTACTAGAGAGACTGCCATAGGTTTCTTTCCATGAGCACTAACCACGGCATCCTTAGAAGTTGAAGGGTTTCCCTCATTCGTTGATTTGTTGTGAAGGACTCTATGGCAATGTTATGGAGCATATCTTCTACTCATTATTTTCCTCATCTCAACCCAAGTCTCAATAGGCTCCGCCCCACATCTCTTTCTCTCTTTTTGCAATTGATCCCACCAAACAAGTGCATAGTCCTTAAAATGAAGAGATGATATCTTCATTTTATTTTTCTCATTGTAATTATTGCCATTGAACACTTTCTCTATCTTCATCTCCCATTCCAAATAGACTTCGGGATCATTCCTCCCATGAAAGGTAGGAACTTTGATCTTGACCCTTTCAATTCTATCTTCTCGGTTTTGAAGGATGGAAAGTTGTCTATCATAATTTGCACTCATTTGCTCCATTCGCCTTTGAAGGTCTTGTATTTGAGTAGCCATTCTATCATGAAGAGTTGAAGACCTTGGAGAAAATGATGGACTATCTTCATGGGCTGCCATCACTTGGACACAATATCAAAAGATAAAAAAAAATTATAAAATTCCTCACTACACTCCCTCACTTGTGCACACAAATGTATTTCACTCAAATTGGCTTTTTCCACACAAGATGTAATTTTTCACTCTTGCCTTTTTCCACTCAATTGTTCTCTTTTAGGTCTTAGAAGAGTCAAACACAATCCACACAAAAATCCAAAAATCAAGTAACAAAAATCACAAAACTTATCAAAACAAAGGAAACCAAAAAAAAAAAAAAGAAAGGCTAGAAAGGAAAACCTTGGAGAATAATGAACCAAGAAAGAAGGGAAACTTTTCAAGAACAACAATTGCCCAAATAGAACTTTTTCTCTTCTCTTTTTCTCACTATTTCATGCGCTACTTCGCTAGATTTTTTTTTTTTGAAAATTGCGCAATTATTTTTATTTTTTGAACTTTAATGAGAAGAGAAAAACTAATTGCAAACTTGAAGTTTTGGGGCAGAAACACAATAAAAAAAATGAAAATTCCCTTCAACAAAATCAAAGTGTAATTTTTTTTTTGTGTTTTTGGGTCTAAAAGAAGAAAAGAAGAAAGGTAGAAGAAGAAGAACAAAACTCAGAAAATTCAACCAAAGCCTAAGCTTTGATACCACTTGATGACAACCAAATGGTGAGGTTGCCTTTGATGATCTTTTTTGGTTGAATTTTAAGCAAGTGAATTTTCATGTATCACCTTGTAACAAAATTAGGTGGAGAAAGAAACAAAGAAAATGGATGAGAAAGAAATGGAGGAGGCGCCAAAAACAAGGTTGTTTGATAAGCCTATGAAGTTCGCCACAAGAATCCTGGATTCTTGATAAGAACAATAGTTTGGTTCCACCAAGAACCTAGGAGAACAATATTCTCACAAAAAGGATTTGATCCAAAATAACATCAAAGTTATCATTCATGTATTTAGGGGCGTCTTACATATAGAGAGATGGCCTAAGATCACGCATTAATTGGCCTAAAATCACTCATCTTTACTTTTTATCCCCCCCCCCCCTAATTATGTGGTGATTACACTTGTTTCTCACATTAAAAGTGTAATCCTCCCATAATCAATACAATTTCATGCCAAAGATTCCCTCCCCAATTATGTGGTGATTACTCTTGTTTCTCACATTAAAAGTGTAATCCTCCCATAATCAATACTATTTAATGCCAAAGATTCCCTCCCTAATTATGTGGACTTGCACGCCCTCTTCATGCTTATTGGGCTTGGATGAGCAAAGTTATTAACTTGGGCTCATTGTCTTCATTACTTGCATGTGCACTTGGGCTTGTGTCCATTAAGAGAACCACCAATTGAGTTAGGGCTTCTTGGGCTTTCTTTGCTCTTGCTCTTGTCATTGGGCCACCAAGACCTTGAATGGTTTCTTGATCCAAATCGGTCTCCAATGAGTTTACATCAATTGGGCTCATATTATTCTCGTTGAAAAGTTGACTTGCCCCCCTTGGATCATATCAACCGGATTCCTGACTTGGCTCGGTCTGGTGCACCTGATTCATGGTTTGGCTCCATCTCGTGCATCAGATTCATGATTTGTCTCGATGTGGTGCACAGATTCATGACTTGGCTCGGTCTGGTGCACCAGATTCCAGATTCCTAACATGGTTCGGTCTGGTGCACTAGATTCTTGACTTGGCTCGGTGTGGTGCCCCAGATTCCTGACTTGGCTCGGTGTGGTTCCCCAGATTCCTGACTTGGCTCGGTATGGTGCCCCAGATTCCTAACTTGGCACGGTCTGGTGCACCAGATTCCTGACTTGGCTCGGTATGGTGCACCAGATTCATGGTTTGGCTAGGTCTGGTGCACCAAATTCCTGACTTGGCTAGATTTGGTGCACCAGATTCATGATTTGGCTCGATGTGGTGCACCAGATTCCTGACTAGGCTCGGTCAGTGCTGACAGGAACCAAGGTTGCAAGGGTCTGGTGCACATGGCACTGACCGGTTGAAGGTGTTGGTGCCGGAAGTTGGAGGTTCATTTTGGGTGGCTAGTGACTCGTGCACCGAGGTTGAAAGTGTTACATTGCATCACCCGTGACTCGTGCATGACCACCGTGCTCGGCACACGTCACAGATGCACCGAGCGCCGATGGCAAAATGTTGTGATGCAAGCTTGAGAGCATACCCCTGACCCCCCCCCCCCCCTAGACTTTTTAGAAGGCATGGTGGAAAATAAACCTATAAACTAGGGTCCACCACATGTTTAAGTATGCTAGTATACCACATTTCGGCTAAAAGTTCCCAAAACTCCAACCCCTCAATGAAATGCAACGAAATTTGGAGGTAAAGCTGGAAATAATATAGCAAGAGTGCCTGCAAAAATTCAGGTCAAAAGTCAATTTGTAGCCTACGTTCCTTGTCGTCGAACTGTCACATATCCCTGATTTCGGTTGAAAAATCTTTAAAAATTACAACCTTCATGAAATGCCACGAAACTTTGTGGGCACCTTGGGAATATTATAAGTAGTGTGCCTGCAAAAAATCAGCTAAAAATTCGATGACTATACCCATTTTTCATTTTTTGGGAATTGTTTTGGTTTTCCACCTTGAAAATTTATAGAAAAAAAAATTGGTATCGTGAAAAAGAGAGAATGTCTCCACAGCAAAAAGGATGTCTTGTGCTGGAAAATGGGTCTTTGCATATTATGCTATTATTGGGGTCTGGGCGGGGGGGTGGGGGTGTGTTGGGGGGGAGGTGCCGCCGACTGACCACGACTCGGTGCCAAGCCTGGTTCACCATGGTCCTAGCCCCCAACGCCCGTGCAATGATCTCCAACATTGCAGATCGACCTTGCCCACAGCATGGTAGGTGACTCGATCAGGCCATCTTCTGACCGACCGACTCCATGGGCTTGGGTGCAGGCGGGCCCGGGGCGGATGTGGGTACTCGATGGTGTGGCGAGGATGTGGGTGCGTCGTTCCTTGACCTTGGTTGTGGATGGATGTGGTGTTAGGTGATGATGCCTTCCGAGGCGCAGCCGAAGCACCAAGAGACGGGTGATTGTCCTGAAGTGGCCTTGTAAGGGGTGCTAAAACACCAGATCGGTGGAAGGTGCATCGGAAAGGATCCTCGCGATGTTGTTGGTTTTTAAAAATGTTGGCTTTCGATATTTATCAATTTTTGTGGGGTACTCGATGGTGTGGCGAGGTTGTGGGTGTGCGGTTCCTCGACCTTGGTTGTGAATGGACGTGGTGTTAGGTAATGCCTTTCGGGGCGGAGCCGAAGCACCTAGGGACGGGTGATCGTCCTGAAGTGGCCTTGTAAGGGGTTCTCAAACACCAGATCGGCTGAAGGCGCATTGGAAAGGATCCTCGTGCTATTGTTGGTTTTTAAAAATGTTGGCTTTCGATATTTATCAATTTCGTGGGGTACTCGATGGTGTGACGAGGCTGTGGGTGCGAGGCTCGTCGACCTTGGTTGTGGATGGACGTGGTGTTAGGTGATGCCATCCTGGGCGAAGCCGAAGCACAAAGAGATGGGTGATCGTCCTAAAGTGGCCTTGTTAGGGGTGCCCAACACCAGATCGGCTACGGCGTATCGGAAAGGATCCTTGCGATGTTTTTTTTTTTTGTTTTTAAAATTTTTGGCTTTCGATATTTATCAATTTCGTGGTGTACTCGATGGTGTGGCGAGGCTGTGGGTGCGCGACTCCTCGACCTTGGTTGTGGATGGACGTCGTGTTAGGTGATGCCTTCCGGGGCGAAGCCGAAGCACCAAGAGATGGGTGATCCTCCTGAAGTGGCCTTGTTAGGGGTGCCCAACATCAGATCGGCTGAAGGCGCATCGCAAGGGATCCTCGTGATGTTTTTGGTTTTTAAAAAATGTTGGTGCGCGGCTCCCCGACCTTGGTTGTGGATGGACGTGGTGTTGGGTGATGCCTTCCGTGGTGGAGCCGAAGCACCAAGAGACGGGTGTTCGTCCTGAAGTGACCTTGGAAGGGGTGCCCAACACTACATTGGCTGAAGGCGCATTGGAAAGGATCCTCGCGATGTTGTTGGTCAACCGATTTAAAAATGTTGGCTTCGGATATTGTTCGCGCCTGGCGATGTGGATGCGGTGCTTTTCGTTGCTTCCATGTGCTTGCTTGCCTTTGGCAATGCGGGGCGTGGTTCGGTCGATTGTATTGTGTGTTGCAAACGTGATGGCGTGTGAGTGGTGTGGTGCACCAGATTCCTGACATGGTTCGGTCTGGTGCACTAGATTCTTGACTTGGCTCGGTGTGGTGCCCCAGATTCCTGACTTGGCTCGGTGTGGTTCCCCAGATTCCTGACTTGGCTCGGTATGATGCCCCAGATTCCTGACTTGGCTCGGTGTGGTGCACCAGATTCCTGACTTGGCTCGGTGTGATGCACCAGATTCATGGTTTGGCTCGGTCTGGTGCACCAGATTCCTAACTTGGCTCGATCTGGTGCACCTGATTCCTAATTTGGATCGATGTGGTGCACCAGATTCATGACTTGGCTCGGTCGGTCTTGTGCGAAGAACCAAGGTTGCAAGGGTCTGGTGCACATGGCACTGACCGGTTGAAGGTGTTGGTGCCGGAAGTTGGAGGTTCATTTTGGGTGGCTAGTGACTCGTGCACCGAGGTTGAAAGTGTTACATTGCATCACCTGTGACTCGTGCAAGACCACCGTGCTCGGCACACGTCACAGATGCACCGAGCGCCGATGGCAAAATGTTGTGATGCAAGCTTGAGAACATTCCCCTGACCCCCCCCCCCCCTAGACTTTTTAGAAGGCATGGTGGAAAATAAACCTATAAACTAGGGTCCACCACATGTTTAAGTATGCTAGTATACCATATTTCGGTTAAAAGTTCCCAAAACTCCAACCCCTCAATGAAATGCAACGAAATTTGGAGGTAAAGCTGGAAATAATATAGCAAGAGTGCCTGCAAAAATTCAGGTCAAAAGTCAATTTGTAGCCTACGTTCCTTGTCGTCGAACTGTCACATATCCCTGATTTCGGTTGAAAAATCTTTAAAAATTATAACCTTCATGAAATGCCACGAAACTTTGTGGGCACCTTGGGAATATTATAAGTAGTGTGCCTGCAAAAAATCAGCTAAAAATTCGATGGCTATACCCATTTTCCATTTTTTGGGAATTGTTTTGGTTTTCCACCTTGAAAATTTATAGAAAAAAAAATTGGTATCGTGAAAAAGAGAGAATGTCTCCCCAGCAAAAAGGATGTCTTGTGCTGGAAAATGGGTCTTTGCATATTATGCTATTATTGGGGTCTGGGCGGGGGGGTGGGGGTGTGTTGGGGGGGGGGGGGGGGAGGTGCCAGCCTGACCCTGACCTGGTGCCAAGCCTGGTTCACCATGGTCCTAGCCCCCAACGCCCGTGCAATGATCTCCAACATTCCAGATCAACCTTGCCCACAGCATGGTAGGTGACTCGATCAGGCCATCTTCCGACCGACCGACTCCATGGGCCTGGGTGTAGGCGGGCCCGGGGCGGATGTGGGTACTCGATGGTGTGGCGAGGATGTGGGTGCGTCATTCCTCGACCTTGGTTGTGGATGGTCGTGGTGTTATGTGATGATGCCTTCCGAGGCGCAGCCGAAGCACCAAGAGACGGGTGATTGTCCTGAAGTGGCCTTGTATGGGGTGCTAAAACACCAGATCGGTGGAAGGTGCATCGGAAAGGATCCTCGCGATGTTGTTGGTTTTTAAAAATGTTGGCTTTCGATATTTATCAATTTTTGTGGGGTACTCGATGGTGTGGCGAGGTTGTGGGTGTACGGTTCCTCGACCTTGGTTGTGAATGGACGTGGTGTTAGGTAATGCCTTTCGGGGCGGAGCCGAAGCACCTAGGGACGGGTGATCGTCCTGAAGTGGCCTTGTAAGGGGTTCTCAAACACCAGATCGGCTGAAGGCGCATTGGAAAGGATCCTCGTGCTATTGTTGGTTTTTAAAAATGTTGGCTTTCGATATTTATCAATTTCGTGGGGTACTCGATGGTGTGACGAGGCTGTGGGTGCGAGGCTCGTCGACCTTGGTTGTGGATGGACGTGGTGTTAGGTGATGCCATCCTGGGCGAAGCCGAAGCACAAAGAGATGGGTGATCGTCCTAAAGTGGCCTTGTTAGGGGTGCCCAACACCAGATCGGCTACGGCGTATCGGAAAGGATCCTTGCGATGTTTTTTTTTTTGTTTTTAAAATTTTTGGCTTTCGATATTTATCAATTTCGTGGGGTACTCGATGGTGTGGCGAGGCTGTGGGTGCGCGACTCCTCGACCTTGGTTGTGGATGGACGTCGTGTTAGGTGATACCTTCCGGGGCGGAGCCGAAGCACCAAGAGATGGGTGATCCTCCTGAAGTGGCCTTGTTAGGGGTGCCCAACACCATATCGGCTGAAGGCGCATCGCAAGGGATCCTCGTGATGTTTTTGGTTTTTAAAAAATGTTGGTGCGCGGCTCCCCGACCTTGGTTGTGGATGGACGTGGTGTTGGGTGATTCCTTCCGTGGTGGACCCGAAGCACCAAGAGACGGGTGTTCGTCCTGAAGTGACCTTGGAAGGGGTGCCCAACACTACATTGGCTGAAGGCGCATTGGAAAGGATCCTCGCGATGTTGTTGGTCAACCGATTTAAAAATGTTGGCTTTGGATATTGTTCGCGCCTGGCGATGTGGATGCGGTGCTTTTCGTTGCTTCCATGTGCTTGCTTGCCTTTGGCAATGCGGGGCGTGGTTCGGTCGATTGTATTGTGTGTTGCAAACGTGATGGCGTGTGAGTGGTGTGGTGCACCAGATTCCTGACATGGTTCGGTCTGGTGCACTAGATTCTTGACTTGGCTCGGTGTGGTGCCCCAGATTCCTGACTTGGCTCGGTGTGGTTCCCCAGATTCCTGACTTGGCTCGGTATGGTGCCCCAGATTCCTAACTTGGCACGGTCTGGTGCACCAGATTCCTGACTTGGCTCGGTATGGTGCACCAGATTCATGGTTTGGCTAGGTCTGGTGCACCAAATTCCTGACTTGGCTCGATTTGGTGCACCAGATTCCTGATTTGGCTCGATGTGGTGCACCAGATTCCTGACTAGGCTCGGTCAGTGCTGACAGGAACCAAGGTTGCAAGGGTCTGGTGCACATGGCACTGACCGGTTGAAGGTGTTGGTGCCGGAAGTTGGAGGTTCATTTTGGGTGGCTAGTGACTCGTGCACCGAGGTTGAAAGTGTTACATTGCATCACCTGTGACTCGTGCAAGACCACCGTGCTCGGCACACGTCACAGATGCACCGAGCGCCGATGGCAAAATGTTGTGATGCAAGCTTGAGAGCATTCCCCTGACCCCCCCCCCCCCTAGACTTTTTAGAAGGCATGGTGGAAAATAAA
>JAUPTC010000560.1:42500-43968 GCA_030762895.1 Sophora flavescens
CCCAACCATGGGGTACTTTCTTTGGGATGAAATCTCCAAATTTCTGCAAAAGAGTTACAACACCACTAGGCAAAGAGATATCATTAGAAGCATTGGAAATTAAACAAAAGTCCTTGCAATAAATTATGCATTGGGGCTGTCTTGAAATCAAAGCCCTCTTCTCCTCACTTTTTTTTTGCCAAAGAACTCTCTTTTTGCTCTCTATTTTTCGCTTGCTCATCATTCTTCTTTTCACTCTCCTTTTCTATTTCCTTTTGATCATCACTTTTCTTTTCACTCTCTTTTGCTTTTGCCTCATTCTCTTGTTTTGCTTTCTCTCTCTCTTTCTTCTCATTCTCTTTCTTGTTGGAGTCTTCCACCAACTTCTTCACATGGTCTTCAAAACTTTCCATTTGTCTTTTCATTTTTTCCTCTTTTCTCAACCTCTTTTGTTCGTTCTCTCTGATCCTCTTGTCACGCCTCTCATGCATTTGCCGGATCCACTCTTCAACCTCTTTCCTATGTTCTTGCACATAGTCGAAATTTTCAAATCGCAACATAGCAAAAAGAAGAAAAGGAGAAAGGTAGAAGAAGAACAAAACTCAAAATTCAACCAAAGCCTAAGCTCTGATACCACTTGATGACAACCCAAATGGTGAGGTTGCCTTTGATGATCTTTTTGGTTGAATTCTGACAATTACAAATCCAAGTCAGAATTGAGTTGTAACATAAAAGGAAGAAAATATGAAAATGGTGAAGATTAGAGATGGTGATGGTGCCACAAACTAGAGAGTTTGATAAGCCTATGATGTTCGCCACAAGAATCGTGGATTCTTGATAAGAACTAAGGTTGGCTCAACCAAGAACCAAAGAGAGACAATTCTCTCACAAATGGATTTCAATCCAAATTCAACATCCAAGTTACCATTCAACATGAAAATGGAGTGTACAAATAGAGTATTAGGCTGCCAACTTTTTGGCTTCCAAAAGAGATCATAACCCCCATAATAATTAGCCTAATCATGTCACTAAATGACTCACTAATTCCCTCCTTAACTCAGCCTCTAATGGTGAGTTTACTATTCTCTCATAACCATCATTATGTGGCTGCCACACTTTATTTCTCATATTAAAAAGTGTAACTCCCACATAATTAACAAAACAATAAACAAACTAATAACTTATAGGAGTTACTATTGGCATGCAAACCAAAGATTCCTCCTACTAAGCTCCCAAATTCGTGTACAACATGGACTTAAGTGGGATTGACCCATTTGCAACACTTAGCCAATTTGGACACACACACATAACCCATTACACTTATTGAATTAAAATAAAACAAGTAAAATATGCTCATAACTACTTAGGCATATTCATGGGTCTTCTAGTTGAATGAGATAAGTTATCAATTTGGGCTCCATTCCACTTGGCCTCATTCTTGGGCTTGCTTCTATCAAAATAGCCACCATGTAATTAAAAGCTTGTTGGG
>JAUPTC010000561.1:0-43939 GCA_030762895.1 Sophora flavescens
TATAGAAACTTAAAAAATAAAAAATATAGAAAACTAAAATATAATAAAATATGAAAATATTCAGAACAAAAACAAAATTTTTAAAATTCGTACTAAAATTACAATGCTAACCAGTTGGTTATCTAGTGGACACCAAACGTCGGATAGGATAACAAAGACATCCCTGCTCATATCATATCCTACTCACATCCTGCTCTCTTATCCTATCCATCCCTATCCTATCCTAACCACCAAACGAGCCCTAAAAGTAAAAATATGTGATGCTAGGATCAAAGCTGACCCAACACTTATTGAGGTCTAAAGCAAATTCTCAAATGATGCCTTTCTAAAGCTAATAAAAAAATTTGAGTTAGTAATATATTAATCATTTTTTTTTAATTAATAGGTGTATACCAAAATAAATATTTTTTTTTTTTGGCATAAAGCCCTGGCACCGAACTGGGATGTAGATGCTATTATGATACAACATAATAATTAAACCAAAAATTTATAATTGCAAAAAATTAAGGGAAATACTAATAAGTGTGTCCTGGCTAAAAAATTAAAACAAATGAGCTTTCATAAAAAAATATATCTCTGAAAAATTTTGGAGATTCATTTTTGGTCTCTGAAAAAAAATTTAACTATTTGGTCCCTCAAATTTATGGATGTTGACAGATCGATTTTAAGGCAAAAAATCATCCGATCCAAAGATTAAAACAACATGCGGTTCGGTTTGGGTTTCTTTTTTACAAAAATATGATCCGATATGATCCAATTAAATGCGATTTGGATTGGATTTGATGGTTCGGTTTTTACCAACATAATAATTAAAAAATAAGTCTAAAATAACATTAATAGATATAACATATTAAAATTTTAAATTTTTTTACGAGTTAACAATTATCAATTTTATGATTGGAACATTAAAAATAGTAAAAAAATTATGTTACATCAGGGATTAATAGGGAAAAAACAAGAAGGTCCAAAAAATCAAACAAATATCGATTTTGTTCGATTTTCGGTTTTCTTTTTGATCGGTTTAGAGATGAACACCCCTACTCAAATTTATAAATGTTGGACACATTAGTCCCTCCTTCCACTTTCAACGTCCTTACTCGTCGCTGTTCTGTATGGCCTATGACAAATTTTCACCGTGAAAATGAACAAAGGTGTAAAACGTGCAAAATTTAAAGCCCAAATACCTGAAAATTATCCATGTTTTTTCAACTTTTATTTGATTTTCATGGAGAAAATTTGTCATAGGCTACGTAAATCACTAACGAGTTAGGCAAAAGATGGTTAACAGGACATCTGCAAGTAAGCAGGACATAGGAAGTGAAATGAGAGACTAATATGTCCCGCGTTTATAAATTTGAGAGACTAAGTGGGTAATTTATTTTTTTTAGGAATCAATTTGAGTCTTTATTCTTAATATATTGAGAAGTGTACTTATTTATTTTTCATTTAACATTACTTTCATTTGATTTCTTATTAAGACCCTAGAATTAAACTCAACTAGTATTGGTACATTTGCAATGCACGGGATATTTATATAGTACGAATAATATTGTTTATAATTTATTTTTTGAAGTTCAAAATATATGCATTAATAAATGGAATAACGACTTTATCTATGAAATCTATTTTAAGAATATATATCTTTATTATTAAAAGAAAGGTGGTGGTTAATATATATAAAAAAAAGGTGATAGTTGGAGCATATATGTAAAATCAGTTTGTTAAAGTTTTTTTAAAAAAACATGGTTGGAACATATATGTAAAACCACTTGGTTAATATATGGGATATTTTGATATTTTTTTCATGCCCAAATTTAGAATAAAAAGGTCAAAAGGTGCCAATTTATATCAATAAATGGATATAGTAATTGTTATTGAGAGAAATGCTATCAACATACTCTCTAACATACTCTTTCTAACACACTTTCTCTTGTTGATTGAAATTAATGTGGGTCCTACAAAATTTAAGTGAGACCCACATGAATTAATGAGACCCACATGAATTTCAATCAATAAGGAGGAGTATGTTGGAAAAATATGTTAAAGAATGTGTTCCTTACACTTCTCTCGTTATTGATTAGGGTTTCACTTTTTTCGCCCTGCCTCTACGTTTTCTTCTATGAATAAAATGCTTCTTTTTCTCCCTTTCTAATCATGCCTCTTCGATTGTTGAGTGTATAAATATTTTTCATTGTGACATGCATAATAACATTGGTTGAAATAGTTTTCTTCATTGCGTTCTGTTAAGTCATGCTTATCAAATAGGGAAACAATGTCTTATTTACAAATGCAATGCGACCCTTTCTTTTGTTTCATCTTGCAGTCCACATTTTTAATTTTCTAAAATTTGAGAATTCAATTATTGATATATATGCTTTTTTATGTTTCAATTCTCTTGGGTTGGAAGTCCACATATTTTTATTTTCTGAAATTTGAGAATTGAACTATTGGTATATATGTTTTTTTCTTGTTTCAATTCTCTTTGGGCTTATGCTATGCAAGTCTTACAAGTCATCTTTCTTTACTCATGATGACAAGAAGTCAGGAGTAATTGCTTCAAAGCTATCATAAATTTTCTTCAAATTTTAAAAATGTATAGGTTTCAAAAGATCTGACTGGTGAGGCATTTGAAAATCTCAGTTAATTTATTTGGATACATCTTTTATTTTTCAATTTAACCCTTGAAACGTTTATGCATTTCACATATTGGGTGTGTTTACCATGTTATTTGTTGGTTTCGTTCAATCATGTTAGTTGATTTATATATTAATATATCATTCAGTTGTTGGTTTGCTTTGCAGATAGCGGATGGAATAGATGTTTTTGAAACTTTGGCGATCTTTGTCATATAGAAAACGTGAGTGCTGTAAACTTTGACGATCTCTGCATAAAAACAACGGTTCACTTGCTCATCTTTATATATATAAAAAGAAGAAAGTCTGGGTTCTATCTTCTGAAATAAACATTGTTTTAGTATATATCACATGGATTTTTTTTTTGGCAACCTTCATCATATGGATTAAAAATTGGTTTATATAATTTGAATTTCACTTCATATGGGTTCCTCTTCTTCAAGGTTGTGTCATAACTTTGTGATCACTCTCTCTCTCTCTCACTCTCTCACACACACACACCCCCTCTCTCTCTACATACATACATACATACATACATACATACATACATACATATATATATATATATATATATATATATATATATATATATATATATATATATATATATATATATATATAAAACTGAAAATCCCTTTTATCCACCAAAAAATAATCCATGCGCTCTCATTTGTTCTTTCAGGTTTCATTTTGGTAACAATTTTTTATTGCCTTAAATGTTATTTAGTTTTGAAGTTCGGATCATTAATTGGCGTTTATTGAAATTCATAAATGATTTTTGACAATTGGCAATTTAATTTGCCTTTTTAATTAGCATTTTGACTGGACCTTTTAAATTATTCAAACTGTTTATCATTAAGTTGTTTGAGTGAGATTGTTATAGTGACTTTTTGTTTGTCTAAATTTTAAAATTTTGAGATTAGTCTTACTTAAATTTTTTTTTACCTTGCCTAATATATGTCATTTTAATTTTTCAGGTACATACCCAATTTTCTTTTTAGATAAGTGTAATCTATGTGTAACTACTTATAAAATATGAGGAAATTTATACAACTATTATTCTTTAAAATATAAATTAAAAATGTTCGATATAACTTATACAAAAATAGTTTAATTAGTTCCGATTATAAAGAGGATCCAATAGATAGACACTTTTTACAATGTAAAGAATTATGTTATTAATTAAAATCAAATATAAATAATCACTTCTAAACTTAATCAATTTTATACAAACTATTCTAAAAGTTTAAACAAAAAAACTCTTAGTCAAATATATGAATGATTTCAAATTATAATATTATTTAATAAAAATCTCGCTAAAATTATCAATGCCCATTTAAATTATTAATTTAATCAAAATAAATAATTTAATAAATAATTCATATAAGATTTTAAAAAATAAAAAGTTCAATTCCTGTCTTGATTTCCTATTTTTTGGAAAGCTAACTATTCTTTCTTGATGATTCAAATCATAAATTTTTAATTAGTAACTTAACCCGACTTAACCATCAATTGAATTAGTATCAACCTTTATTTAATATTCAATTAAATTAAGCAATTGTTATAATCAATTAAATTAATTTAGCAATTGTTATGTCCTGGACCAAAAATATATTCCCTGTGATGCATTTTTTCTTTAGAGTTTATAAAATTGTGTGCGCCTTTTATCTAACACTCTATTTTTACTCTAACGTGATAGTGGTCAAATTGTTTTTTTTTTTACAAAATAAAAGTTAAAAGCAATTTCATTAATAATGAAGGAACGCAATATACGTAACATCATCGTGAATTTGAATAATAGTAATATTATATTACCCCTAACAAAGGTGTAAACACTGAACATTACTCATGTTTAAATGCGGCTCAAAAGTAGCTAACTAAAAAATCAAACACCTCTACAATTGTTAAAGAATGAAGCTAAAATTAGTTTCGTCCTCTTAAAGACATACGCTAGAGAGTGGCTAACTAATCAACACCTTGCTAATGATATATCTAAATCGCATCAAAAGGTTGATGCGTCCCGATTGTTTAAGCGACATGGAAATGCTCGTAAAATCAATAACCAATTACCTGAAACTTTTAAAAACTAAAAGGCACCCCAGTAAATTGTTAAACGATAAAAGCGTGGTTGCCAATACGACACCAACGAGATAATTGTGAATAGAAGCCTAAAGTTACACTACTTCGGCGATTCCAAATAAAAAAAATCAAGCACCTGGTACGAGATTTTTCAAATGAAATAAAAGTTCACCGGTCCTTCAAGAACGTGTTAAAACTGCTTAAAAATCACCACTTGATTAATTGATAAAAAGACAATTCCCTAAAAATTCCCTTTAGGGAAAGATAGTCTAAGAAGCTGGTAAAGTAAGACACTGAGAATCTCACCTTCACCATTTTAAGAGGCGAGATAGCAGTTCCACAACGTCAGGTGTTTGTTGAACGCGATCTAAAATAATCATAATCAATCACCCTCTAATAGATTGCTAATAGTGGTAAAAGGTTCATCATCTTGTCCCATGTAAAGATAAATGTAAAGATTAAGATGACAAAATCAATCACCTTGATGCATTAAAAAAACACTCAAATGGATCAGATTTTAGTCCGATTTTTTAAAACGGTAATTACTCACTAGAAAACAGTCACGTTTATCTTAATCGTAGGGATTAACTTCATAGGTGATTTGTTTCAGAAGTGAAAGAGACTCACTAGAAAATCAATCGAGATTTAATTTCAAACGGACAACAATTAGCTCTAATCAGTTGTAAGAATTAATGTTATTAAGTTCCATAAAAATCAATCACCCCTTTTTATTCTTAAAGCGAAATTAAATGATCGTAAAGGATGGGAAAAAAAAGAAGAAAGAGATAAGAATTATAACTTAAACAATGACATGTAGGTCCATAAAAGGAGCTAAAGTTAGGTGCCCCAGAGTCAGTGGTTGAAAAAGAAAAAATCTAAAAATCAATCCTCTTCTTGATTGGAACAAAAGCCAGCCAAGAAGTCAAGTTATTCCGTCACTCGGTAAGAATCGGCTTAAAAATAATCTCACTAAGCAAACAATCAATCACCCATTACTACAGGTATAGTTAGAAGGGAGGGATAAGATTCGTTGATTAAAGAATAATATAAGCCGCGATGAAAACTATAATGAAGATCAATCACCTTTCACATCATTTGAAGCCCATGATTCAAGAATTCTCTCTAACGTCGGATTTTAAAACGGAAAATTGTCGAGAAACAATCGCCTTTACTTAGCTGTTAAAAGTCGTGACTAAAATTACACATAACCGGACTTTTTAAACAACTGACGGAAAATTATTAATATAAAATCAATCACCTTCCACATGAGTTTGATTAAATGGCAGAATTAAAATGAGTATAAACGCCACTAACGACAAGAAGTTTAATTAACTTGAAATGGACTAAATTAATCACGTATTACTTGGTTCTCGACCCACCACATAAACCGAAGTAAAAACGAACATAAAGGTCGATTGTTCAAACCTTAAAGCCCGCACATAAAAATCCATCACACGTAAGTAAATACTTACTCATTCTAAGAAGCGACAGCCAAAGTTCTCACGAATAAGGACAATGTGTTAACGAACTGAGAAAAGTGGTTACACAAAAATCAAAAACATCTCTTGCTGAATGTTAAACAATGCATGCCTTAGTAGATCATGCGGAGTAGTTAAAAAGTTGCACATGCGGCTAACCCAGAAAATCACACCTTATATTTCAGTAGTTAAATCTGAATCCAAGTCAAAGTACACCACGAACCTCCAGGTTATTTAAAGCGGCAAAAGTAACTCATGAAAATCAATCACATTTTACATCAATTACTAATGGGAGTTAAAGTGACAGCTTGTTAACGAAGTCCTTCACAGGCCCGGAAGTAAGTGGTCCAAAAACATCAACACCCTATACTGATCATTAAATAAACGAAATTAAATTTTTGGCAAGTTCTTGAATGACAAAAAACAATCCCTTTAATTCGGTTGTTAAAGTCCAGAAGTTAGAAGTTTTTTGTTGGGTTGTGAAAATGCGGTGTAAGTAGCCCTAAAAAAAAAATTCTGCTATTCATGAGTTAAAGAACCAATTAAAAATTCCTTAAAAGTTGTTTAAAAGATATAAATGTGGGACAAGAAGATCAAACACTTATTGATGGTTAAAACAAAGACTAAAAGGATTCCTTTTAAAGTCTAATAAAAAAATTTAAGTAGTCACTAAAAAATTAATCCTTTTTTAATTGTAGTTGTATAAAAGAGAAATATAAAATTTTCAGTATTAACGACAGTTGTTTGAAGAAGACCGACGTTATAATGACACACAAAAATTAACACCCAAAAATTGATAATAGCAAAAAATAAAGGAAAATACTAATAAGTTGTCACTAAGCTAAGCAACATTAAATACCATAAGCAATCACCTAAAAAAATATATCTACAAAAATTTTGAAGAATTTAAGGTTCACGAAAAATAAATTAACTTTGTTTAAATTTAGGGATGTAAAGTAGACTCACTTTGAGGAAAAACAATCACCCTCAATCCAAAATTAAAATAACATGCAGTTAAGTTCGGCTTTCTTAATTGAATAAAGGAGATATGACCAGTTAAAGTGCGGTTAGAAAATGGATTAGATTTTACTTGATTCGTTAAACAGAAGTAATTAAATATTAACTTTAAAATAACGTCAATAGATGTAATTAAAAAGGGTTAAAAAAATTCACGAGATAACAAAATCAATCACCATTTTATTGATTGGAATTAAAGAACTAGAAGTAAAGATTGAATTCGTCAGTTGATTAATAGGAAGATAACAAATAAATATCAAAATACAACCACACTAGAACAAATATAAAGTGAAGTTAAAATGTCATTTAATTTCGATTGTTTAAGAACTCAAATAAAGGATGAGAAATCGATCACGCTTTTCACAATTCAAGTTGTCAAAAAATGAAGTAAAGAAACACTCAATTTCGATTCGATTTAAAAGGATTTAAAAATGGATCATTAGAAATCAACACCCTACCGAATGTTAAATGAAGACACATAGTTCATATTCCACTTACAACGTCTATTTACACGTTAAAGAATACTAGAAAATCAATCCCACCTTACTTGATTTGTAAATGAACTCGAGAAATTTAAAAAGTCAACACTGAACAATGTAGAAAGAACATGCAAATTGAAGCGAATAAAAAAAATAATCCATTTTTTCCAGATTTTAGTAAGATTAAAGGTCGAAATATTGTTTCATAAGCTCATCAGCCCTAAAGTTATCAAGATGGATAACGAGATAGGCAAGTAAAAAAAAAAAAAAAAAATTTTATTGTTGGTTGTTGTTTTTGTGTAGTTTTTAGGTTATTTTGGATAGAATTACGCTTGTGGTTGCTTGTGTTGTTTTCAGGTCCATAAGTGAGCTCTAAGAATTAAGAAAAGTCAAGAAATTGTGGAGATTGCCATTCTGGAGATTCTCGCCCCGCGAGAGAAAGCTCGCCCCGCGAGAGTTTGAAGGTCTGGGGAGACAGAGACCATCACGGCCTAGCCGTGATTCTCATCACGGGGCGTGAAAGGAAGGTTCGCGTCGCGAGACGTCCTTCGCGTCGCGAGTGTGTGAATTCCAGAAAAGTACCAGAGTCAGAGACCATCACGGCCTAGCTGTGATGCTTATCACGGCCGTGACCTAAAAACCATACAAGTCAGAGACCATCACGGCCTAGCCGTGATATGTATCACGGCCGTGACCCAAGATCCACACAAGGCAGAGAACATCACGGCCTGGCCGTGATTCACATCACGGGCCGTGAAAGGTGGGCTCGCGTCGCGAGACATCATCAGCGTCGCGAGAGTGGGAAGTGCGCGCTGTAAGGCGAAGCCGTCACGGCCTGGCCGTGATGGCCATCACGGCCGTGACGCGTGGCCTCCTTATAAATAGAGCAGATCAGAATAGAAAAGAGGACTTTTTGGATCAGAATTTTCAGAGAACTTTTGTAATCCTTATTCTGGGGTTTCTTCTCCTTTTCTTTTCTCTTAATTCTTAGGCTTAGGATGAATTCCGATTGTACGTGCGTCGTTGTTTACGGACATGAGGAACTAATCCTCCTGTCTAAGGGATCGATGAAGCCACCCATGGCGGCATAGTGTTCATGTAATGTAACTCTCTCTCCTTTAATTCAATTATGATTTTCCAATTCTGTTTTCATTGTGTCGATTATATGCTAGCGTGATCGACTAGTTAAACGTGTTGAGGCTTAGCGGCGATTCGCGTTTTAGAACTTGAATTGGGAACATCGGTCAGTATTGCAGAGTGAGTAGGAGATCGATGCAACCTATAGGGAACAAGAATTAATAGAATTCGAGATTAGGGTTAAGAGACCTAGCAAGTAATTAACTCAAATCATCGAATACGTCCTAATGAGCACGGAAGTGGATTTAGGAGAATTTAGGGGTCCCGGTTGACATTAAAATTGAACCTAGGGAGGAGAATATCATCACTTGGGTACTTTGCATGATTGGGTAGGTGGATTCGAAACCTTAGATGCCTTTATTTCTGAATTTAATCACCGTAGCGTTATTTGATTTGATTCGTGAAATTGCGATCTCAATCTCTTTCTCTCAACCACCTTCTATTGCTTAACCAACGTATCGGATTTCTTGACAATTTAGTCGAATTGGTAACCCAATCCTTGTGTTCGACCTCGGTAGAATCTTACCGTGTTTTTATTACTTGCGACGACCCGGTACACTTGCCGGAGTCACAACAAGTTTTTGGCGCCGTTGCCGGGGATTGGCACAACCAATTTTCCTAATTCTGAGGAAATTCGGCTGTTTGGTTAAGCTGATTTTTTGTTTTATTTTCTTTTATTTAATTGCCATTATTTTTCTCTGTATCTTTGATTCCACTTGGTCTTTGCCTGTTTTTGTATGCGAGGTACTCTTCTACAAGAGGACGTGCTATTCGATCTCGAGATCACCGGGACCGAGAGGCAATTAAGAAAAGGAGGCAGAGAGAAAGGAAGAGGTTGGAAGCAATTAAAATAGAGGGCATGGCTGAAGAAAATCCTCCTCCTCCTCCTCCTCGTTACAAGCCTCTCTTTGAGTACGATCTACCAAGCTTGGTGGATTGTGACTCGTCTATTGTGAGAGGCAACCTGAACACAGACTCCTTCAGAGTTGAAGCATGTGTCACATTCCGACTCAGGGAGAATCAGTTTGATGGGAGTGGAAAGCAAGACCCGCATAGACACATCACTCGCTTCCTTGAGGCGTGTAACTTACGAGAAGACAAGAGGAGTCTCACAAGATGAGTTTAGCTTGCGGCTCTTCCCTCTCTCTCTTAGGGATGTCGCTCGCGATTGGGTTGGCAGTTTGGATAGGAACAAGATCCGGAACTTGGGAGCAAATGGCACGAAGTTCCTAACCAAATATCTCCCTCCTCAGAAGGCGGCACAAGCAAGAATAGCCGTCACTTCATTCAGGCAAACGGAGGATGAAACATACAATGAAGCGTGGGAGAGGTACAATGGTTTGTTGAGAAGATGTCCCTCTGCGTTCTTTGACCCGGTTTCCAAAGTGCAGCATTTCTTTAATGGGTTGAGGGACGCTATCAGATGAACTGTGATGCCGCAGCTGGCGGTTCTTTTGTATATTTATCGGCTGAGGACGGATGGGCACTGTTAGAGAAGATGTCATATAATGATTACAACCGTGGTAGGGAGACCTCGAGTGGAATCAGTTCTGGGACAATGGAAGCCATTTTAGAGCAAAACAGACTTTTGAAGATGCAGAATGAGGCTTTGTCTGGGAACAAGAGGGTTAATGCAATACACGAGGGAATGCCTCCTGGTTGTGCAAATTGCAATGGAAATCATGACACTCAGAATTGCCCGCTAAATTTCCCTCAAGAACATGTGGACTCTTGCCACAACTTCTATGACACTGTGCCCCAAAACAATTATCAGAGGAACAATTAGAATCAGAATAGGGGCTACATGAGAAGAGACCATCCGGGATTTGCTTGGAGTGATGTTAATGGTGGTCTAGCCGGTCAACAACACCCTCAACAGAATTGGCAACAACCTCAACAGGGTCTGAGACCGAACATTGGAATTCAAGAAATAAGAATACTCAAAGAGCTCCTCCGGGCCTAATCAGTTGCAAATATCAGATGGTGGAAGACAACAGTGGGAGCTGGCCTTTGAAAAGATGACCGGGACAGTTGAGAAGCTGTCAACCTATACATACACAGCTTTAGAGAAAGTGAATGCGTCAGTTGACAAGTTGGCAACTCATACAGGTTCAGCAATTCAGAATCTTGAGACACAAATAGCGCAGCTCGCGAAGCAACTTAATGAGCGTCTTCCAGGCACTCTTCCAGGTAGTACTGAGAACAACCCCAAGGGACAATGCAATGTCATATCTACTAGAAGCGGAAGGGTATTGGAACCTAGCAGGGTACCGCTTAGTTCTCGGGATGACAAGGACCCGGAACAACTACCGAGTTGAGGAAGAGCAACCGAGAGAAAGAAGGGTTGGCAAGTGACAAGGGGACGGAGCAAGGGGGAAGGCTGAAACTTGTGGATGAAGAGTTCAGAAGGAAGAAGTGGGTTGAACCCCAAGACCTCCCGCCCTACATGAAGGTTCCGTATCCGGAAAGATTGAAGAAGCCTCACGAGATAAGCAATTCAATAAGTTCCTTGATGTCTTCCGAAAACTTCAGATTAACATTCCATTTGCGGAAGCCTTGGAACAAATGCCATCATATGCTCGGTTTATGAAGGAACTTCTCACTAAGAAGCGGAGGATTGTGGATGAAGAAAGCGATTGCTTTGACCGAGGAGTGTAGTGCCATTCTTCAACGGAATCGCTGCCTCCGAAGTTGAAGGATCCCGGTTCCTTCTCGATACCATGCACCATTGGGGGAATGACCTTCGGAAAGGCATTATGTGATCTAGGGGCAAGCATCAACTTGATGCCCTCTCGATGATGAAGAGGCTAGGGATCAAGGAAGTAAAGGATACGCGAATGTCACTCCAACCGGCCGATCGTTCTATCAAATATCCCTATGGAGTAGTTGAAGACTTGCTCGTGAAGGTTGACAAGTTCATATTCCCAGTGGACTTCCAGGTGCTCGACATGGATGAAGATGCTAAGATCACTCTCATATTGGGTAGACACATCTTGGCCACCGGGGATGCCTTGATAGATGTTCTGCAAGGGAAACTCACTTTAAGGGTGAATGATGATAAGGTGGTCTTCAATGTCTTTGAAGCCGATTAAGCACCGGAAGAAATGTCATTTGTGTATCGAGTGGATGTTGTGGACCCAGCTGAAAAGGTAAAGGCAATTCGAAAAGACCATGATCCTTCACTTGCAATGAGATCGGTAGAATCTCATGAGGAAAACAGATGAGGAAAAAAGGCCTTTTCGGGGGATGAAGTTTACCTTGAGTGGCTACGAGACATGGAACCCATACCAAATCTCCCAAGGAAAGAATGTGCAAGGGAAGAACTCAGCTGCAAAGGAATGAAAAAGAAGGGCAAAGCACCAAGGTTGAAGGGTGGCACAAACCGTAGTGGTGGTCGTCTGAGACATAAAGAATTGATCTCAAAAAGGATCACCACGGAGTGGAGAGTTCAGTCTTGATTATAGAAGGATCTTTGGACTTAAATGAGCTGTCCGAGAACAGCTTGCGAGTATATAAAAGTGCACAAACCTACAAAGAACGGGTCAAGGAATGGCATGGCAAGCAGGATCTTCCTCCGGATTAACCCTTAGGGGCGACTTGAGTCAGGCTCGGGACGTTAAACAAGCGCTACTTGGGAGGCAACCCAAGCTAGGTACTCTCTCTTTTCCTCACTCTTGTTTTTGTGTTTGTGTTTGTTTTGCTTTTGTTTGTCACTCTTGAATAATTTGAGAAGATCAAGAGTTTTTGTATGAATGTCGTGTCGGCAAGCTTGTTGGATGTTAATTGAATTGAGCATGATTGATTGCATGAATTACTTGATCATTGATGATTTCCCCCTAGGTTCTGAAAATAGAAAAGTTTATCCCCACTAAAAAATTGAAAATTGAACTTTGAGATTTATTATGATTGCTTGATTTATGATAAGTTTGGGGTGAGGGGGTGCACACACTAGGAATCGTATCTCGGTCAAACAGTTTGCAAAATGTCCAGGTGAGGATTTGAGCCTCCAACTCTGTTTTTGAATGTGTGAATCACTGTAAGTTGCACTTTCCCGAATTTGCTTGAATCTCTATATGGTTTGCATGTTTATGTTTTGCATCAAATGATTTAGGCAATTTTCTTTGAATTAACTACTTGGCCTGAAATGAACCATCCCTAATGCATGTTCCCTAGTTAGCCAAATTGAGCCCAATTGACCTATTGTTTCTTGATGACCCTACATTACGAGCCAAAATCTGAAAAACCATGTTAACCCAATCTTAGGATTAGGAGAGCATGGAAATGAGCAAGAGAAAGGTTGTGAGAAACTAAGTTTGGGGTGGCTACAAGGTATGTGTCATATTGGGATGAGAAAAAGAAAATAAAGGTTGACCCAAGGAAAAAAGAAAAGAAAAGAAAAGAAGAAAACAAAAATTGCCAAAAGAAAAGGGGCAAAACAAAAATAATATCAAGGAAAAGGTTGTAGTCACCCGAGCCCAAATGAAAAATGGAAAGAAAGGAATTTGAGTGGAAAATGTGTTTAATGCTCATGCTCTCTTAGTTCCTAGGGACTTAAGCCTAAATATCCTTGATTATCCTACCCTCAGTCAGGCCCCATTACAACCTTTAAAAGACCTTTTGATGTTGCATGCATGTTTTCGTGGGAACTATGTTTGAGATGAAAATCAAATTCATGGGAAGTGCTCTTGATAAGTGAAATTGAGTGAAAAAGTTGAAAGCCTAGACAAACTTGAGCGAATGAGTGAAATACTAAATGCCCTTGTGAGGAAGGCAATTGTTTGAAATAGGTGATCTTCCTTTGTGTGTATCTTTGAGCCTCAACTTAGAGTAATGATGGCATGAATGATAATTTCTCAATTGTTTAAAGTAGATGAATGTGGGGACTACATTGATGAAAAAAGGGGGGAATCAAAGAAGAAAAACTGTTTTGTAAAGTCGCATGAAATTTGTGCGAAATTGATTAGATCTTTAGGCTTGCCAAGTCTTGAGTCGTTTTTGAGTTTTAAGCTTGCTTGGGGACAAGCAAGGTTTAAGTTTGGGGTATTTTGATAAGCCTCTGGCTTATCTAGTTTTATGACTAGATGAACTAGGGTTTACGTGCCAATTTATTCGAGTTTACTCTCGTTTTCGCCCAAATTTGCCTTGTTTTGTTCCTAAGTTGGACTTTGACTCGTTTTGCGTCTTTTGTGTAGTTTTTAGGTTATTTTGGATAGAATTACGCTTGTGGTTGCTTGTGTTGTTTTCAGGTCCATAAGTGAGCTCTAAGAATTAAGAAAAGTCAAGAAATTGTGGAGATTGCCATTCGGAGATTCTCGCCGCGAGAGTTTGAAGATCTGGGGAGACAGAGACCATCACGGCCTAGCCGTGATTCTCATCACGGGGCGTGAAAGGAAGGTTCGCGTCGCGAGACGTCCCGCGTCGCGAGTGTGTGAATTCGAGAAAAGTACCGAGTCGGAGACCATCACGGCCAGCCGTGATGCTTATCCAGGCCGTGACCTAAAAACCATACAAGTCGAGACCATCACGGCCTAGCCGTGATATGTATCACTGGCAGTGACCCAAGATCCACACAAGGCAGAGAACATCACGGCCTGGCCGTGATTCACATCACGGGCCGTGAAAGGCGGGCTCGCGTCGCGAGACATCATTCGCGTCGCGAGAGTTCGAATTCCGGAAGTGCGCCAGAAGCAGAAGCCGTCACGGCCTGGCCGTGATGGCCATCACGGCCGTGACGCGTGGCCTCCTTATAAATAGAGCAGATCAGAACAGAAAAGAGGACTTTTTGGATCAGAATTTTCAGAGAACTTTTGTAATCCTTATTCTGGGGTTTCTTCTCCTTTTCTTTTCTCTTAATTCTTAGGCTTAGGATGAATTCCGATTGTACGTGCGTCGTTGTTACGGACATGAGGAACTAATCCTCCTGTCTAAGGGATCGATGAAGCCACCCATGGCGGCATAGTGTTCATGTAATGTAACTCTCTCTCCTTTAATTCAATTATGATTTTCCAATTCTGTTTTCATTGTGTCGATTATATGCTAGCGTGATCGACTAGTTAAACGTGTTGAGGCCTAGCGGCGATTCGCGTTTTAGAACTTGAATTGGGAACATCGGTCGAGTATTGCACGAGAGTGAGTAGGAGATCGATGCAACCTATAAGGAACAAGAATTAATAGAATTCGAGATTAGGGTTAAGAGACCTAGCAAGTAATTAACTCAAATCATCGAATACGTCCTAATGAGCACGGAAGTGGATTTAGGAGAATTTAGGGGTCCCGGTTGACATTAAAATTGAACCTAGGGAGGAGAATATCATCACTTGGGTACTTTGCATGATTGGGTAGGTGGATTCGAAACCTTAGATGCCTTTATTTCTGAATTTAATCACCGTAGCGTTATTTGATTTGATTCGTGAAATTGCGATCTCAATCTCTTTCTCTCAACCACCTTCTATTGCTTAACCAACGTATCGGATTTCTTGACAATTTAGTCGAATTGGTAACCCAATCCTTGTGTTCGACCTCGGTAGAATCTTACCGTGTTTTTATTACTTGCGACGACCCGGTACACTTGCCGGAGTCACAACAGAAGTCGGTCTACGTTTTCTCTACCAGTATAATTTTACTGAGCCGGAAACATAATTTTAACCCGTAAACAAGACGGTTAGTGTTTTTAGGATGTTTTGTGTGGGTATGGAGATTTTCACAAAATCTCGTCCGGGGCCAAATTCTAAGTATTACCCGAGCGAAATCGTCGAGAAATACGATCGGGGAAGTCATCTGATACGCAATGGAGCAGAGCACAAAGGAAACGAAAGGACTAGAAGAGACATGATGTGATGGCAAATAGTAACCACCATCACTCACCTTTTCAAAATTTTACTTTTTCAACTCTTTTCTCTCTCCTACCTTACCTCCACCTTACAACACCATACCTTACCACCATACCTCCCATACCTCCAATCTTCCTCAACAATCCACTTCAATTTTCTCTCATTTTTCCTCTCCTTTTCTCTCCAAAACCGTGCCCCCTTTCCCTCCATCTATATATACCCATTTCATCACTTCACTCACACTTTTCTTCTTCTTCATCTTCTTCCTTTCTTTTTAAAAAAAGTTCAAACCTTTAAAGCTTTGGTTTTACTTCTCTTTTCAACTTGATTCCTTCATCAAAGTTGTTCATCTTCTTGAGGGTAATGATCCTATTTAGTTTTCTTTTCAAGTTCTTGCATTCATTTCATAGTTTATGCTTTATGTTTTCTTTAAGCTCTCAAACTTCTAAAAACTCTTAAAAATGGTAGAAAACTCCGTTTGAGTTGAAACCACTTCCTATGTTCTTGTTTTTACTCCTATTACAACATACTAAAAGACTGTGTAAAACAAAAATTTCGAACCCCTTTATCCATGCAAGGCCGAAACCATGCCTATGGTTTAGGTTGGATTTTGTTCCAACTTTTGCTTTTATGAACTTATATTTGAGTTCTATTCCAAGATGATCATGACCAAGGGCTCCTTTATACTAAAGGATGCTAGGTTTAAGTGATTTGAAAAGTTTAAATCTTTTTCATTGAGTTTCCTATGATGGCCGAAACTCATTTGTTTTGGACCTAGGATGTGTTGTTTTTATTTTCCAAGATGATTATGGATTAAATCTCCTTATGTGAAAGGATGCTATATCTAAAAAGATTGGAACGTTTTTAGGTTGTTTCTCTTCCAAAATGATTATAGATTGAGCTCCTTAATATCCAAGGATGCTATGTCTAAAAGATTGGATGATTTAAAGATTTCTAGCTTAAAAATCCTATGATGGCCGAAACCTAAGGTTTATGGACCTAGGATGCCTTGTTTTTCATTTTCCAAAATGATCATGGTTTTATTTTAAACTCCTTACTATGTATGGATGCTAAGCTAAAGAGATTGGAAAGTTTAGAAATTTCTAGCCAATTCAATTATGTTGGCCGAAACTTATATTAAAGGAAATAAAATGTTTTTGATTTGCTTTGTGAAAACTAGTACTTGATTCATACTCCTTAATACTCTAAGATCATTGATCTAAGAGGTTGTGTCGATTTGAAAATCCTAGCCCATTTGGTTATACAAGGCCGAAACCTATCCTAAGTGCTTGGATGATTTTTATTCCATATTTTCAACTTATGCCAATTTATTTAAGTTACCTAGAGTCTAAGTGATAAGTATCCAAAAGCTTAGGTTGAGAAAACAATCCTAGCTCTCATTTGAATTAAATGGCCGAACCTAGCATAATGAGGGCATAGATGAATTTGTTTGATTTATTTTTAATTATGTTGCTTGGTTGAAGGTGGTGTTGGTAACTTGTGGTGTGGCAACGAGGAGCTTCGAGTTCGGAAGTTCGGTGAGAACTCAGGTGGGGGAAAGAATCAATCTACCGTCGGGAACGATAAGTAGTAGATTATATATTAATTGTGTAGGGCGACCCAAACCCTACTAGAAAATCGAATAATCGACAAGACAAAAATCATGTTGGAGTTGTTTTTCTGTAAAACCAATGTTGATTCGGGGATTGTAGGTTTATCGGTGTTTGATTGTTTATATGATATTGAGAATGTATGAATTTATTGATGCTGATATTACTGTGATATTGTATGATGATTGATATGTTTATATGAGAATGTATTATAGCTTGATGATAATTGAACTGCTTTGTTCCACAATGTTTTGATATATGGTTAGAGATTTTGATGTGTATTAATACATGATAATTAGAGGAATGTGTGCGGGGGTTCATGATATCTGAGTTTAGAAGTGCCTAACCGAGATGTGATTATTGTTGGGTTTATTCATGAAATAGTGATGAGAGGTTACGGCACTAGGGGGTGACCTGAAACATGGTCTGTGATATTTTCATATGATCGACTTGAAACATAGTCTGGTTGACTTGAAACATAGTCTTGTTGGCTTGAAACATAGTCTGGTTGACTTGAAACATAGTCTGGTTGACTTGAAATATAGTCTGATTTACTTAAGATGGAAATTTGGATACGTGGCTGTGGCCAAACATTCATACTGCATTGCATTGCATCATGACAAAGGGTAGAGGAGGATATATATCAATTTGAGGATGACTTGTTAGAAATGTGTGTTGATTGTCTATGGCAATTAGTGTATCATTTACTATGAATCTTTTTTCGCTTTTGATGATAGCATGTTTCTTATCCCCTGTACTTTTCTCTGCTTTGTTCTATCTTTTATGGCTCGTGTTCGAAGATCCTGTTGATGAGCCGAACGAGGAGGAGCTGGACGGAACTCCTTACGAGCCGGATGCCGGAGGACGAGCTGTGACCCATGATGAGTAGGGTCTAGTCCTAGTTATGGGCAAGGCGTCGTGTCACGACGCTTTATCTTTTCCGCCTTTACGTTTGTATAACTTGTACACCTGTTAGGGCTCCTATTGTCGGGATGCTCTAAAACAGTGTTTTGTTTAACTCTGATTTCACTTACATATGCTTAATATGGTCATGTTTTCTTATTCCTGTTCTACATGAATATGTTTACTTAATAATTTAAGTTTTAATTCCGCCGTATTTTCATGTTAAGTTTAAGAATAAGAACATAATAATCAAGTTTATTTCCAAATAAAACACCGAGGCATAGCGGGGTGTCTCACCTTCCGGGGGAAGTTTTAACTCCACATGTTGAGCAACTCCTGGTTCATCTTTATTTGGTGCATCATTTGTCATGCAAAGTTTGGGAGTTGCTTCCATGTTAAGCTCTTCCTTCATCTTTGGAAGCATTATCTCAATCCTGCACACATGACTCTCAAAAGGAAGGTTGTTATATGAGTTAGTCAAATCAAAATCCACCCTACCTTCCTCTACATTCAAGGAGAGCTTACCATTTTTACATCTATTATCGCTCCAGCTGTGACTAAGAATGGCCTTCCAAGAATGATAGGGAATTTAGAATTCCCGTTCATGTCCAACACCAGGAAATCGGCAGGAATGAAAAATTTCCCTACCTTTATGGGAACATTCTCTAGTATGCCTAGAGGAGTTTTAGTTGATCCATCCGCAAATAGTAAAGAGGACTTGGATGGATTCAATTCCTTGGTTCCTAACCTCTCAAAGATAGTAAGCAGCATCAAACTCGCACTAGCCCCTAAGTCACATAAGGCTTGGTCTATTTTTAATTTTCCAATTGAGCAAGCAATAGAGAAACCTCCTGGATCTTTTAGTTTAGGAGGCATATTAGTTTTTATCACGACATCACGCTCCTCAATTAAGCTCTTAGTTTCTTTTTCTACTTGCATTTTCTTGACCAACCTTTGTGGGAAAGGTATTGGGGGTTGGTAAGGTGGTGGAGGGACATACTTTGGATCTATCTCTTCATGTTCACTCATGTCCTCCTCACATTCCACATCCTTTTCAATTACCCCAAGCTTATCATCCCTTAAGTATATAGCATTACAGTGCTCATTGGGATTAACTTCGGGTTGTCCTGGGAACGTACCCTTAGTTCTAGAATATGTACTAGCTTGTTGGGCAATATGAGTTTCTAACATCTTATTATGGATGGCTAAGTTATCTACCTTAGATGATATCTCTTTTATTGCCTCATTGACTGCCCTACCTTGTTGCCTAAACTCTTCATTTTGCTTGGTTTGAGTTTCCACAAAATTTTCCAAAAGAGACTCAAGTTTAGACTTTTGTACCTGAGGATATCCCGATGCGGGTTTTCTATTACCTTGGCCTTCCTGGAATTCGTGGTTCAACGTGTTGTTGTAGTTCCCATAGGAGAGATAAGGGCTATTCTTCCTTCCTTTGTTGTAAGAATTTGGGGGAACATAGTTTGGCGACTTCGGGTTCGTGTCATAGAAATTGTGACAAGAGTTCACTTGTTCCCCCGAAGCACCGGATCCGGGAGCAATATCATGTGGGCACTCCATTATGTCATGTCCTTGCATTCCACAAATCTCACAAACAACATTAGTAGCACCTATTGAACTCACATTAGCCTTTTCAAGCTTATCAAAGCGTTTATTCAGTGAGTCAATTTGAGACATAATTAGATCAGTGCTATTCATTTCAAACTTACCCCCCGAAATCTTTTTCGGGTTATTACCTCTTTCCGAACCCCATTGATGATAGTTGGTGGCCACGTTTTCAATGATATTGAATGTTTCAGTCAGAGGTCTATTCATAAAGGCTCCTCCACTGCAAGGCGTCAAGTGACACCTTCGAAGAATAATCCAATCCGTTGTAGAAGGTATGCACTAACAACCACCTCTTGATCCCATGATGTGGGCAAGACTCGAGCAATCCTTTGTAACGATCCCAAGCTTCGGATAAGCATTCTCCGTCCTTTTGGAAGAAGCCGGTGATCTGAGCTCGTAGGTAAGCAATCTTGGATGGAGGGGAGAATTTCTCCAAGAATGCCTGCTCCAGTTGGTCCTAAGTTGACAGGGTATTAGCGGGCACTTGCTTCAACAAAGCTTTTGCCTTTCCAGTCAGAGAGGAGGGGAATAATCTCAAGCGAATAGCATCAATCGGGGCACCATGAATTCTTATTGCATCGGTGAACTCTAAGAATGTCTCCACATGATCAGTCGGGTCCTCCGAGGGTAATCCTCCAAATTGATGTTGCCTAATCATGCCAATTAGCATAGGCGGTATAGTTTAGTTCTCTGCCTCGATTTCTGGCCTAGCAATCCCAGTTCGCAAACCCCTAGTATTTGGGGTTGCGTAGTCCTTCAGTGGTTTGGTATCCGGTAGATTCACCATGAGTGGAATGGGAATCAACCAATCTTTCTCTCCTTGTCTTTGTAGTCTCCCACGTTTACGAAAGGTCCTTTCGATCTCGGGGTCAACTTCAACAAGATTTCCAAGACTTTGGGATCTTCACATAAGAGAGAAAAATTCTTGCAAAGAGAGAGGTAGATACATTAGAAAAAAAAAGAATAAAAATTAAATAAATAAATAAATAAATAAAATGCCTAGAAAAAACAATTTAAAAATTGAATTGAAATTCAAGGAAGCACAGTCCCCGACAACGGCGCCAAAAACTTGATGGGACTCCGACAAGTGTACCGGATTCGTCGTCAAGTAATAAAAAGATCGATCCCACAGAAACTGTGATCTCAAATAACAATTAATTATTAAATCAATTAAACTGGACTATATAAAAAGGATTTGGAAAAGATTTGATTTTTGTAATAAGAATTAACTAGATAATCAGATATTTAAGAACGCAATCAATTAAAATAGGAAGGTAAATCAATTAGGGGTTTTTCAAATCAAAAGAGATTCCTAGGAATTGGGTTACCAACAAGATTGTTCATGTAACCAAATTGACTACCCTTTGTTAATTATCAAACTTGCTTTGAAGGCGAATTTATCCTTAATAAGTTAATGCTCCCTCTCAGGTTACAAAAACCGTGCCCAATTAAACCAACCCATACTCTCGTGGAAATTGAATTTAAATTGAGCCCTTTAAGTTTTGTGACAATTCGTGAACCCTCGAAGGAACGCTTCTAACTCTCGTGATTTAAGTCCTAAGTTTGATTCCTATAGATCCGATACCTAAGTTCACCGCTAGGTTCCTCCTTAGAGTATCTACGACAAGCAAATAAGTGGCCACCGAATTTACGAGTAATTAACGCAATAGAAATCAAATCGAAAGCAAAATCGAAATTAACAAGAGACCAAACGTCAATTTCTCACCATAAACAAATCTTGGGCATAGCCCCAATCCCTAGAAACAAGACTACTACTCAAGCATTGTCATGTTCATAGCAAGCTTGATTAACAAGAACATGAAAGAAAACCTAAGAGAAGAGAAGAAGAAGAAGAAGAAGAAGAAGAAGAAGAAGAAGAAGAGAAATCCTAATTTTGCCTAAGGTAGCAGCCCAAAAAGTGATCCTAATTTCGAGCCTCTAGGTCATATTTATAAGGTAGGGTAACTTGCATCCCAAGCCAATACAAAAATCATATTAAATCAGTTTCTAAAGATCCATGTATTGCGTGTCACGGCCGTGATGGCTATCACAGCCAGGCCGTGGCGGATTCTGTCTTGGAGGTTGCTTTGCTGGTTGGTCTGTCACAGCCGTGACCACCATCACGGCCTAGCCGTGATCAGTTCTGCCTGTGAGGGTCTGGTTCAGTTGACATGTCACGACCGTGATGGATATCACGGCCTGACCGTGACCGGCTCTGACTTTTCCATTTTATTTTTCAGCTCTACTCGATTATGGCCGTGATGGCTGTCACGGCTAGGCCGTGATCAGCTCTGTTTGTCTCATTTTCTTGCTTCTCAAGCTCCGTCTTCATGCAAGCTCCATCATGGTTAATCTTGAGCATTTTAATCCTCAATTCCTGCACATAAACACCACAAAACCGACTTACCCGTTCCAAGGTAAAAACTAACAAAAATCAAATTAAATATGCCTAAACTATATGAAAATGCATGCAAAATGTCACTGAAATATGAGGTGAAATCACACTCATCAGTAGACGAGCTCCATATGCCACGTCATTGGACCGGATACTCCTTTAATCTGGTAGAACGTAACCTAGTAGACGAGCTCCATATACCACGTCATTGGACGAATACTCCTTTAACTGGTTGAATGTAACCTAGTAGACGAGCTCCATATGTCACGTCATTGGACAGATACTCCTTTAACTGGTTGAACATAACCTAGTAGATGAGCTCTTCTATCACCTTAGTGGACGAGCACTTGTCACTTTAGTGGACGAGATGATTCTTACAATTTTAATCTGCATACTAGATAGATAGGTTAGCAACTAATATGAATGTTAATTAAATCATTAACCAATGTTTAGTTCTCATCAAAACTTAGGGAAATGCACATCAGACGTTTTAGAGACTTAACAAGCTTTGGCAAAGGAAAGATTATACACGAAGAAAACAACGAGAATAAATGTTTTACATGCATTCATTGGCAGACGTGCCCACGTTTTATGTATATATGGTGCCTTGGTGAGTAAGGTATTACATGTTACGAAGTTATGTATGGTGCCTTGGTGAATAAGGTATTCCATGCTACGAAGTTATGTACGGTGTCTTGGTAAATAAGATATTCCGTGCTACGAAGTATGTATGGTGCTTTGATGAATAAAGTATTCTATACCACAGAGTGCCTAATATACCTGGCTATCGAGCTTGATCAGCTCGTTTATGCGGTGTTGTGATCTCCGGAGATTAGGTAAAAGTTAGACAACGATTGTTGAAGCGTACAAGCATGATTTTCAATGACGATGATCGAGTATGAAACCCAATGATGACTATTTGTTTATTTAAGAACTGATGTTGTATGAAAATATATATGTTTATATGTTTTCCTTTGAGTCGCGCATGTAGTTATCGAGTTAAATCCATATATTGGTTTCTCACCCTTGCATTATTGTCTTGGGTTTACTTTGTTGTATTGTATATTGTGGAGTTCAGGGGAACCACTCAAGGGATATGACTTCTACAAGAAGATGAAGGCTATTTAGTTCAGAGCATGTTGATGCTATTTACTACTTTCATAGTGTTTGTTAGTTACGACCAGCTTAGGGTTTTAATTAGCTTATGTTTTGTTTCGAATGACCTATACTTATTAAGGTCGGGCTGTATAAACCATTATGATGCGGTATATAAGTGTGTTATATTTATATATCCATATTTAATGATGTTTACGTTGTTGTTGGGTTGGTCGAAAAAGAAAGGAAAAGGAAAAAAAAAATTATCACCTTTTTTAGAGATAATAACAACTTAAGAAAATATTATTTTTCCGAAAGCAACTAGCGAATTAAAGTTTTATTTTCCGCAATAAGTTAACGGGTAACCATGTGATGACCCAAGTTAGGGTGTCACACCACACATATTTAGATTTTTATTAAATTTTACTTTGGCTTTTAATTACTTTGGTCCCCTACTGTTGGTCATGTGCGATTTTGGTCCCTAAAGTTTTTTTTGTACATATTTGGTCCCCCCCTTTTTTTTAATGTTGTGAATTCGATCCTTCTGTTCAAAATTCGTCAATTTTTAAATGATTAATAGAGAGAAACCACTGTTCTAAGCACATAAAACCTCTTGTTGAATTTTTGTGGTAAATGATCATGTGATGAAAACCATAAAATGTCCAGTAAAGGAGGGACACAATCAGTAAATAACAGAGATGAACCATTGGATTATGTTGAATCGAAGAGGTAGAGTAGGGAGAATCTCAACCAAAACTTCTATGCTTAGAGGAGTTATTCATCTATGTTGATCATTGAAAAAATCAACAGATAATGGATAGAGGGACCAAATTTGCAATATTGAAAAAATAGGGGAACAAATGTGCATAAAAAAAAAAAGCTTTAAGGATTCAAATCGTACGTAGGCAATAGTAGAGGGACCAAAACTGCAATTAAGCCTAATTAATTTTAGCTTAATTGAAAGGAGAAAACCAAACTTTTTTCAACAAAAAATCAAACTTTTTAATCAAACCGATCAAGTAATTACGCCGCGATTTCTTGCATCAACTAGTTAGGCAGATCAATCTCTATAATTAACTAAAATTTACATGTACAATTTTTTCATACACCTAGATAGTAGATACGTTTTTTTTCCCTGGTGAATTCACTAGATACTTTTATACTTGAGTAAAAAAAAAAACTAGATACTTTATACTGCTATACTTTTTTTTACTAATTTTCTCTTTAACATTTATTTTGCTCTAATCATAAAGTGTTTTTAGTCTTTAAATGTATATTATGAAACTGAAACAGGAGACAGTTTAACCACTGACAAAAAGGATATATAATAGAGTAACTTTATACAATTGATGAAACTGGAAATAAGTTTCCTAAAATCCTTCAAACAGTCTAATTTTAATTACTAGATAAAGAAAGAAATAGATAAAAGAATAAATATATTTAATACCTTGAAAATATAAATAATATTTAATCATTTTTCAAATAATAAAAAAAATATTAACCAGTGTCCTAAGAATATTGATTAGGTAACCAAACATAGAAAATTCACATAGGAAAATGGTGTATTCAAATCATTGAACTCTTAAAACGTCCACTTTTCACTAAGAAATTTTTATCTTTGGATTCCTTAACTAATGATCTTAAGACACTGGTTTTGTAATGGCTTGTAAGACTCTTATATTTATTTTGTCCAGCTTTGAGCGTTGGATACCTTCCAACCATTTCTGGAAGGTGGGGATTCTGTCCAATTTGATGCTTAAGCCTGCATTTTTTTTAATGAAATTTCCTATTTATCGAAAAAAAAAAGCAAGACCCAAAAAAAAATTGTAGGGGGATGGACGAGGAACAACCAAACAACTACAAGTCTACAACTGACGCCACACTTACCAAGGAGGTCAAAATATATGGCATGACATCGCCATCCGTTTCTTCAAGATTTTTTTTTTTTTAAGGATATCCTCCGCATATAATTATGGAGACTAATTCTTCAAGTCGGATAGGATCACAAGAGCGATAAAGCTTTCCCTTAAGAGTTTTAACATTGTTGCATTCTCATGATCAGGATTCGAACTCAACACCTCTGATTAAGTTGGAAGAGATCCGTATCATCTCATCCAAACATTCTTCGATAGTTTCTTCAAGAAAATGATTACCGATTTCCAAGATAGGAGTATTAGCCAAAGCTTTTAGACTTTTTTTTGGTTACATTTTAGACGTTCCTTTGAGTACCCCATTTAGAATCTCATCCCTAATTACCTAAAGTAAAATGTAAATGTTAATTAATCAATGTCGTAAGTATATTAGTTAAGAAATCAAATATCTAGAAACCTTACCAGTTGAGCCTGCTAGATTGGTGGTGTTTGCTATTGCCTTTCACCACTAGTGGCCAGGTTTGATTCCTGGTACCTCAACAACACCAAAATATATAGAAACCTTTCATTGGAAATGATATATTCAACATATCTAAATTTAAAAACTTGTGATTTTCAATAATAAAAAAATTATATATGGAGATAATGATTAGGAAGACTCACAGTAAAACCCATCAAAACATTATTTATTAGGTATTTGATTGGCTTGCTAGTGAGTAGTGACGGACTTTAAGTAACAAAAGCACATAATTAACTTGGAATTGGAGTTTCTTTATGTATCTATTTTTTAAATTTTTATAAATCAAATAAATTAATAGGAGTATCATATATACTCCAACCCTAATTTTATATAGTACATATCAAATCTAGGGAATAATATATTTAATTTTTTAAATTTTGTTTGTACATCATGAAATCGAAAATCCAGACCATCAAGATGAAGGAAAACCTATAATTCTAAATACCATACAGATACAAATCATAGCATGTGATTCATGTTAATCAAAGGAAAAAGAAGAATTTCATACCTTGGAGATTCGCAGAATCCATCACAGCAGATCAGAGGGTGAGAGGGAGATGAACAGTTGATCAGAATGTTAGAGAAGGTGAGAGGGTTACTCCTCTCTTTCTGGTTGGTTTTTGGTTTTGTGTTTCTGTCTGTTAGAATGCCTAATGGGGAGGCTATTCTTATAACCTACCAGCAGAGAGTAGGGACCTCTCAACGGGTTAACATTAGAATGACCCATCCCATCATAGGGTCACTCTTTAGTAAATACCCAACAACAATTTCACCAATTGGTTACGTAATTAAGAATTAATTTTATAACTGATATATTAATAATTTAATTATAATTTAATAACCAATTAATGCTAATCCACATATTATACACATTAAAATTTAACATTCTCCCACTTGGATAGCATTAATCAACTATTAAAGAGAAATACCAGTTACGATCAAAGCACACGTTAACCCAAGAAAGATAAGAAATACAAGCTTTAACAATGCCGAAATAGTATCCGATAGGGAAGTAAATCATACATGCTAAAGACTCATATTTCACATAAAGATTGATGAATAGAAAATTGCATATAATTAATAAAGAGAAATATGCAATTCAAAAAAAATGGTCCAAGCATCTTAAAATGCAATAAGAGATATGAAACCAAGAATGACGTCAATTTACATATCTCATAAAAAAAAACCGATAATGGGCAAATAATGGTTTCAGACTCCCACTAATCCAATACATCAAAAGACTTAACTAAGCCCATATGAATTACATGATTCCGGAATATTCCAACAGTTAAGCCTTTGGTTAGTGGATCAGCAAGCATGTTTCCTGTATCAATATGCTCAATACGAGTCTGAAACTCCTGAATCTTCTCTCTAACGAACAAATATTTCACATCAAAATGCTTAGTGCGAGAAGAGCTTCTATTGTTATGAGAGAAGTTCACAGCAGCAGTATTGTCACAATATATCACAAGTGGCCTAGATATGCTTTCAACAATATGAAAGCCAGAAATCAAATTTTTCAGCCACATGGCTTGACAAGTAGCCTCATAGCAAGCAACATACTCTGCTTCCATGGTAGAAGTGGCTGTAAGCGTCTGTTTGACGCTTTTCCAAGAAATAGCTCCTCCTGCCATCATAAAGATAAAGCCGAAGTAGATTTTCTGGTCGTCAGGGCAACCTGCGAAATCAGAATCAGAATAACCAGTGACCTGAAGTTGATCAGACTTCTTATAGGTCAACATATAATCTTTGGTTCCCTGCAAATATCTCATGACCTTTTTTACGGCTTTCCAATGACCCAAACCTGGGTTGCTCAAGTATCTCCCTAAAGCATTTACAGCAAAAGCAATGTCGGGACGAGTACAAACTTGAGCATACATTAAACTGCCAACAGTGGAAGCATATGGGACCTTTTTCATTTCATTTATTTCTACATCATTTTGAGGACATTGAGATTTAGAGAATTTTTCTTCACCCTTTTGAACAGAAAAGACATGGGGAGCAAGAATGGATATTAAACCTTTTGTTGAACTTTTAAATATATCCTTTTTGTGACAATACAAGAACTCCTCGTGACGTATAACGATAAATCTGGATGCCTAAAACAATGAAGCATCACCAAGGTCTTTCATATCAAAGTGGCTACTCAACATGAGTTTTGTCTCTGGCCAGATTTTAACACAAATCGCTAGCAAGAAGTATATCATCAACATATAGAACGAGAATGATGAATTCACCCTCACAAGTCTTCAAGTAAACGCACTGATCTGAGGCATTTTCTTTGAAGCCAAGAGAAGTGACAACCTGATCAAACTTCAAATACCATTGTCTGGAGGCCTGTTTCAGTCCATAAATAGACTTATTCAGCTTGCACACAAAGTGCTCTTTTCATGTTTCAGTAAAACCTTCAAAGCTGAACCATGTAAACATCTTCATGAAGGTCTCCATTCGAAAGGCCGTCTTCACATCCATCCGGTGAAGTTCTAGATCAAAATGAGCTACCAAGGCCATGACAACTCGAAATGAATCTTTTGTAGAGACGGTGAGAAAGTCTCCTTATAGTCAATGCCTTCTCTTTGGTTATAGCCTTTAGCTACTAGTCTGGCTTTGTACCTTTCAACTTTACCATCTGGAGTACGTTTGGTTTTGAAAACCCATTTGCATCCAACAGGTTTACAACCAATTGGTAATTCCTCTAGACTCCAAACACCATTATGAGACATAGAAGACAACTCATCATGCATAGCATTCAGCCAATCAGAAGCATGAGAGCTAGAAATTGCCTCCTTAAAGGTAATAGGATCATCATCATCATTGAGGTCAAACTCATGTTCCTGAAGATATACAACATAATCATCTGGTATGGAAGGTCTGCGCACTCTTTGAGATCGTCTCAGTGGAATTTCATCAACAATAAGATCATGTTCTTGTTCATCTACAAGCGGTGCTACCACACCATCTTCATGTTGAAGATTTCTGATCAACACCATCAGCTGGAATCAAAACTTTTGTAGGAAAAGAACAGCTGGTATAGGAACAATGGTGCGATCTTCTTTAAGAGTAATCGGTCGTGGTATATCACTCCCACTATCCAAGTCATCCTCAAAGAAAACCGCTCGATCGGATTCGACGACTCGCATAGAATGAGATGGACAATAGAATCTGCTACCTCTGGAACCCACACAATAGCCAATAAAGAAGCCACTAACAGTCTTAAGATCAAGCTTCTTAGACTCGAGGATTATAAGGTCTAACTCTCGCCTTACAACCCCATACATGAAAATGTTTCAAACTCGGCTTCTTTCCACTCATGAGCTCATATGGAGTTTTTGGTACAGACTTGTTGGGTACTTGATTTAGAATATAGACAAGCAGTTTTTAAGGCATCTCCCCAAAGAAAGTCCGCAATGATGAATGGCTCAACATACATCTTACCATCTCCATAAGTGTGCGTTTACGCCTCTCTGTAACTCCATTTTGCTCAGAGTACCGGGCATAGTGTATTGAGCTTCAATACCGCATTCCTTAAGAAATCGGCAAAAGGTCCCCGGGTTTCTACCCGTCTCATTATATCTACCATAGAATTCTCCACCTCTGTCAGATCTTACACATTTTATTTTCCTACCTGTTTTCAACTCAACAGCAGCCTTAAAGGATTTGAAAGCATCTAGAGAACTAGACTTTTCTTGAAGAAGATCTATCCATCCATATCTCGAGAAATCATCTATAAAGGTAATGAAATACCCATATCCACCCATGGCAGTGGGTGTAATAGGTCCACACAGGTCGGTGTGAATCAACTGTAGCACATCGTCACACCTATTTGCTGCTTTATTCCTAACCTTGGCAAGAAATTTGCCCTTGATGCAATCAACACATGTATCGGAATCGGAGAAGTCTAGATCATGGAGAATACCTTCCTTGACTAGCCTCTCAACACGGGGCCTAGAAATATGCCCCAAACGTCGATGCCATAACATAGAAGAATGTTCATTAATCCTACTGCGTTTGTTTCCAACAGCAGAATTGACAGACATGTCATGTAGATCTAACATATAAAGGCCATCACGTAAAACTCCTGAACCAACGGAAATAGAATCTGAATAAACAATCAATTTCCCACTACCAAACTTAAAGGTGTAACCACATTTATCCAAAGCAGAAACAGAAATCAAGTTCCTTCTCATAGAAGGTGCATACACAGCATCTCTTAAAAGCAAATTATGTCCAGAAGGCAAAAGTAAAGAAACAATTCCAATGTCAATAACAGAAACTCCAGCTCCATCTCCCATAATAATCTTGGACTCAGTATCACTTGGTTTCCTCAGGCTTGTGAACCCCTGCAAGGAATTCACAACATGAATGGTTGCACCTGAATCTAACCACCAAGTATTTGGAGGAACATCAATGACATTGGATTCAAAGCATGTTAAAGCCGGGAATATACCTTGCTTCTCTTGTTTCTTTTTCAAGAAATAGCAATCATCTACCTTGTGGCCATACTTCTTACAATATTTGCAGTTACCCTTGAAGAAACTTTTCTTAGCCTGCAGATGCTGCTTTGCATTTTTCTTCTTTCCCTTTTGATCTTTCTTCACAAATCTTGAACCTGACTTAGAAGTTTGATTTGGATCAGATGCAGCAAAATGAGCACTGTGAGATTTACCCTTTTTAATGGACTCTTCTTCTTGTGTAACAATGGCAATCATCTCATCCACTGTCCATTCAGCCTTCTTCTGTATTGTAAGAGGTCTTCATTACATCGAATTGTGAAGGAAGAGATTCAAGAACCCGGTAGATTAAAGTACTTTCGCCAATTTCCACTTTAAGAGATCTCGGCTTGTTGTAATAGTGCATCGCTTCATGATATGCTCACGCACACCACTAACCCCATCATATTTGGTTTTGTCAAACAAGGAAAGATACTGACTTTTCCGAGCCTTCTCAAAAGTCATAAATTTCTCCCCAATAACTTTCTCGATATTCTTTAGCATTATTGGTCTCGTGATACTCCGCCCGATGGATTTCTCCATAGTATACTTCATCACTTTCGTGCACACTCTATTAGAGTGTTCCCATTTCTCATAAGCAATCTTCCGGCTGCAAAGAGATTCATCGGTGAGAGCCCTGGCTTGTCTTCCCTTAAGGCCGGATCCAAGTCAGCAATAGTTAAGTAGAGATCTAGAGACTCTTTCCAATCCTCATAGTTTGTCCCATTCGAGTTTTTGATGAATTTGGGAAGGAGGTGATATAAAACAGAGAATAAGGAATCATTAAGAGTTGAAGGCAATATGATTCCATATATATATGTTCAACCAATCTTGCCCATAATACAAATTTCTTATTCATTATAATTCCGCCTAAGGGTCCCGAATCATAATAAATAAGAAATACAATAAGAAGAATAATACAATGTACGTAACTTACATCACCAAAATTTCTAATACCGATAGGGTACTTGAAACCATAATTGACATAAGCTTAAGACAATAGTACGATGTATAATAACGAATTACATTAATAATAGTACACCGATAGGTATAATTATTATTAATATAATACAAATATAACACATTAGAATAATTAATTGTTTAACAACACAAATTTTGTATAATTATACCCACGATAGGTGAGTTCATAACTATACAAAATATCAATAGTCATGCTACAATTATACATTAGAAAAATTATATTGTATAACAAATGCAAGCATAGAACACACAACTTAATTCACATAAAATATTCGCGAGGCGAGAGGTATCTCGCGAGGCGAATCTTGTGAAAAGTCGCAACGTTTGGTCTTCTCGCGGGTACTGCGAGGCGAATCAAGCGTTCGCGAGGCGACCCCGAAACCTTTCATTTTCCTAGAACAATAACCTTCGGGGTCGCGAGGCGAGGAGCGTAGTCGCGAGGCGACCCGTAGACCTTTCATTTTCCTAGAAAAGTCAAGCCTTCGGGGTCGCGAGGCGAGAAACGAATCAGGGGGCGACCTGCAGAGGATGACAATTTCACTGCTCGCTAGCTTTCGGGTTCGCGATGCGAGAATAATCTCGCGAGGCGAACTGGAATTCCAACTCGTTGTCGATGCCCGGAATCGCGAGGCGAGCAAAACTCATGGGCGATCGAACCAGTTCCACGCAAAAGGGAAACGAAAAACATCGATTTCTCACGCTTTATTTGATGAAATCCAACGATTTTCGAGTATGTTACTTCGAATAACATGTGGGAAGAAAAGCCCTTAAACAATTTTCGAAATCATTGGCCGGAATCATAGTTTCAATTTTGAAGAACAAGGCATGAAAACGAAAGTTCTTGAAGAAAAAAATTCGGGCAAGCAAATTTTTTACGATATTGATATAACATGATATGAAAATCCATAACAAATTTTGTATCTTGATTGAAAAACATAAATTAGTTTTCATATAATTTTCGGAATCAGCCTATAACATGTATCTATCCTTGGCTCGATACCAATTGAAGGAAAACCTATAATTCTAAATATCATACGATGATACAAATCATAGCATGTGATTCATGTTAATCAAAGGAAAGAGAAGAATTTCATACCTTGGAGATTCGCAGAATCCATCACAAACAGATCGGAGGGTGAGAGGGAGATGAACAGGTTGATCGAATGTTAGAGAAGGTGAGAGGGTTACTCCTCTCTTTCTGGTTGGTTTTTGGTTTTGTGTTTCTCGTCACGTTAGAATGCCTAATGGGGAGGCTATTCTTATAACCTACCAAAGAGAAAGTAGGGACCTCTCAACCGGGTTAACATTAGAATGACCCATCCCATCATAGGGTCACTCTTTAGTAAATACCCAACAACAATTTCACCAATTGGTTACGTAATTAAGAATTAATTTTATAACTGATATATTAATAATTTAATTATAATTTAATAACCAATTAATGTTAATCCACATATTATACACATTAAAATTTAACACAAGAATAATTAGATATTTCTTCCCAACAAATTTGCTGGGTATTGGGGTTATAATTGTCCTCTCAAGCCTATAGAAACAATTAATCCCCAAATACACACACACATTAATGCAATTTCTTTATTTCCAAAGAACATTCCTAGTCAGATACACTAAAGAAAACAACAAAAACCAATGGTTGGAATTATTCCTTTGGCTTGACAAAGCCATCAAATCAATTAATGTTATTATTGAGTTCAATGCCGCAGGCAAACATTCCCTTAAACCGCATTTTGATGTTACTAACAAACAAACAAACCCTTAAAACTCGAGCTAATTAGGACTGTCCTGACCAGAGAGACCATGAGGAAAATTTATAGATTATAGTTTTCTCCATATTTTGTTGGGGCAATACGAATATATAATCTATCAAGGAAGGAAGAAGGAAGCTACAACAGCTAGGAATGGCTTTTTCTTGGCCTTAATATGCCATATCTTTGTCGGAGGCTATGTGTCTTTTCTAGCACACACACCCCACATTTTCTTGCCCATCTTTTTTCTTCTTATTTTATTGTCTTTCGGCTTTTCTCCATGTCTTCCCGAGAAACAAACAGCAGTGAACAACACTTCGTTCTTGTCCTTTTCTTTCATATATATTCCCACTTAATTCCCATCCTCTCTCTTGTGATCTTAGAAATTAGAATTTTTAATTTGGACTCGAAACGATATATATATATATATATATATATATATATATATATATATATATATATATATATATATATATATAAATCAATAGCCCTCCTTTTATGACCTCATATTTCCTAGTATCATTTTGTGAAGCAAATTTTTATTTTTTTTTTGGAGCAATTTTATGAGCAATTGGTTCTTCAACAATTTTACGAGCTAGTCCATTTTTTCGTGGTTCTTCTATGCGCAATCAACTTGTTGATTTTACATGCTACTATTCTTTCACTGTTTGGGTCTCTGGCAAGTTTTTTGGGTTGTTGTTGGTAACGAGGCTTATGTTTATTCTTTGGTGTAGTGGGGTGAAGTTAGATTTTCAACCATGCAACTACGGTTAGATTCTCATGGATCCGGCAGCATCTCCAGCAGGCTGTTTACACTCTATACCGAATGTGGTATATCACCTTTCAAAATAAAAAAAGCAAAGAGATTTGACTGGAGAGGTGGGAGACAATCTTGATTCCATTCTCATGGTTGAACTTATACCTTTTGTTTTCTCACTTGTACATTTTTTTTTTTGTTTTCTGTTGATGAGTTTAAATACCACTTATTCATTTCAATATACTTTTGCTTATAAAAAAATTCTGAAAGTTACTCTTATTTATTTATTTTTTTCTCTCAAATCTGCAAATCCTGAAGGTTACTTTTGATATACACTAATTTGAGTCAAGTAAAAAAAAAAAAAAATTCATTCAAGAGAGCAAAACTCTCTAAACCCATATTTTTGTTTCATTCATGCGACTCTCGAGATCAGCACATTGCTTAAAGAAACAGGGTTTCTCATCACTCGGGTACAAGTATTTTCAAATTTAATATATATATATATATATATATATATATATATATATATGATAAATACACAATTTTAAAAAATACTTGAATTATAAAAGATATACATAATTAACTTAAGTAGAATCTAAAAAGTATAAATTAAAGTATAAAATATATTAATCTAAAAAAAATATGCATAACTAATTCAAAAATTTAAATTAAATATTAAAAAAGAGAAATTAAGAATGACATCTATCATCTATCATTCAATAAAGGAGAGTATCCTAGCTAAGATATTAAAGCACTATTTAGAATATATATATATATATATATATATATATATATATATATATATATATATATATATATATCACGTATATCTGTGTGTGAAGATATTTTTCATTTAGAAATCTTTGTCTTGCAAAGGTAAATAATTTAATGAAAATATGATACAACGAATTTGATAGTAATAAAAAAAGATTTAATTGGTATGCACTGATAGTTTTTATCATAAAATATGTATGTCATTTATTTATTTTATTTAACTCTGTTCCTTTTTAGGATACATGGAGAAAAAAGTATGATATAGAGAAAAGGGATAATAACCAATTATACATTCATATGTTGAGGGGAGCTTATAATCTTACATGATTAATGGGGAGTAAATCAAATTCTGCTCGGTGAATATTTTTTTGATCTGATATACTTCTACTCCGACTGCTCTGATACCAATTGTTGTTTTGGCTTCAACGATTCAAGAGGGGGGTGAATTGAGTTTTCTTTAAAATATTTCCCTCTTAAAACTTTTCAAATCAGAGTTGCGGATTTGTGGCCTCATGATCTTTTACAAAATCAATGAAGGGTTTATATAAAATCTTGAATAGAAGGATAATGAAGATAAGAAAGATTAATTCAGAATTAATTCAGAATAGGTTCAGGTTCAATAACTCAGTAATAACAAAATACAGAAACTGATTAAGTCTTTAAAGATTAAGAACAAGTTATGCAAGTTTCAGATATAAGCATTAACAATCAAGAACAAACTTGCAGGTTTCAGTTTCAGCAATCAAGAATGGTTTTGATCAACTCAGTTTTGAATGCAGATAACACAGTCTTGATTACAATCGAACTCGGGTTTCAATACAGTTTATACAGATCAAGAACAGAAATTATATTGAACTTTAAACATCAAAATCACAGTTTCTTGAGCATAGACAGAAAGCAAAGGAGTTTAAGTTTAGAGATACCACACAACTAGATTTATCCTGGTTTAGTCACCTCCACTGTGACCTACATCCAGTTCTCACTCCACCTGTGGGTTTTCACACACTAACACAACAAGCTTTAGCCAGATAGCTTGAAAAACCATTACACCACAGAGCACTCCTTCACCTCTAGATACCACACTCTTGTGAAGAGCCTCAATGTTCTTCCTTAGGGATACCTCACCCTAATCACTCAGAGAGACTCCCTCTCTCTTTACAATCAAAATGTAAAACAAAAAATTGATTCCTAACTCTCAATAGTCAGATAAACAAATTGAAGCACTTATGAGAACGAAACACTCTTTTCACAATAAGCTCAAGAAAGATGATGAATGATATGTGTTGTGTTGTTACAATTGATATCATAAAAAGCGTTCATTTGATCCCTCTTTATACAGAAAACAAGTCATAGTCGTTGGGATCAATCAAAACAGATTTGGATATGATTAACATAATCTATTTTCTTGATTCTGGTTCTTGAAATAAGATTCTGATAGTTCTTATAGAATTCGCGTCCATCTTGAAAATAACCGCGTCCATCTGGCCATTAAGATTTTACATTCGAACGGGCTAGTAGATGAGCTCCATATGCCACGTCATTGGACGGATACTCCTTTAGGATTTAGCAAGTCCAAAGGCTTGAGTGGACGAGTGCTTCTATCACCTTAGTGGACGAGCACTTTTGTCACCTCAGTGGACGAGCGCTTCTGTCACTTCAGTGGACGATCGCTTCTGTCACTTCAGTGGACGATCGCTTCTGTGACTTGTGTTGGACGGGCTCTTCTATTACTTCAGTGTTGGACGAGCGCTTCTATTACTTCAGTCTTGGACGAGCGCTTCTATTACTTATTTCCAAAAATCATTTTCATTAACGAAAACTTATTCCTTTTAATGCAGGTTATGAAAATTGATTTTCTTCATGCATCTTTTTAATTGAGCTATTTTGTGACCGAGAGATTTCTTTCTCTTACAAATCTCTAAGAGTTAAATCTAATTTCTCCTTTAAGCTTTTGTCTTGATGATTCCTTGATCTCTGTCTTTGCTCTTTGATTCCTCCAAGTTCTTTTGATTTCTTCAAGTTCTTCCTTGAATATTCTCCTTGTCTTTGTTCACTGAACTTGTTGATTACTGCTTGATACCTGTCTTTGTAATTTGACACTAAAACACTTGCATACACATTAAGTTGTATTTGTCATAATTCAAAACCTCTAAGTCATTGAGTCTAACAAATTTCTATTCACTGTCAGTGTAAATGATTTTTACACAGACATCCAATAATATCTTAACAAATTAGTATTATTGTTATTATTTCACTCTCTCAATTATTAAAATAAAAGCACACATGTTAAAATGCTAATGAATGTTTGTGTAAAACTTTTTACACTGATAGTAGATATTACTTTAATCCATAAACAAAAGTTAAGAAAATTACTTAACTGTGTGAAGTTATATTTGTCGAAACATGTTATAATCATATGTTGCCTTATGAAGAGCATTAATTCATAATTATCTTTATATATATAAATAAGGTGGTGATTGAGATAAATTTGTAAAATCACTTCATACTAGTTGGGTTATATTTGATATTTTATTTTGCCTAATAAAAGAGTATTTTATATATAGATTTCCTGCACACACTTTGTGAATGCACGAAGATCTTAACCATCGATTAAACTTTTTATAAGATAAATATATTAATAGAAAAATGGGTGTATAAAATCCTTACCTTTGTTGGTTTGCACCTTCCACAAAAGTTGCTCAGCATCAATAGTGGATTTTTCTCTTCTCTCTAGTGGGCTGAGGTACAGCTCTTTGTATATTAACACACATATATAAAAATGAAATAATATGTAAAAACAAAACGATTTAATAATATGCATTATTAAAAAGTCACTATTTTGTGAGCAGTTTCACTTTACAGTCTCATAAAACAACAATGGATGTTATATAGATTTGATATTTTTTTTTTGAATGGATGTTTTTATTAGTTATATTATAAAATTGGATTTAACATGTTATATATATATATACTTCATAATTAATTTTCTACATTTTTTAAATATATTCTCAATTATATAATTAATTTTTTATTATATCTGAATATATAAGGAAGTAAGGAATATGTGAGTATTTTTTCGGTCGAGTTGCAGAGGTATATTCTTGTATAGAGTTAGGAGTTAGAGTATGTTTTTTTTATTGTATATGTATGTGGTAACCATTATCAAATAATTTACATTTGAATATATGGAAAGATCTAATTTCTCTATATTTATGCTTAATTATAATAAAAATATTTAATTATTAGTTTTTTTATTATTTTAAAAGTGTCAAATATAAAAAATATTTCAATATTATGCAACATTTATTGATTTTATGAAGTTAATTTTATGTTTTTGTGGTTATTTTTAATTTTTTAAACTAGAAATAATGTGAATATTAACCTAAGTACTTATGATAATTGAATCAATATTTTTTCTTTCCTTTTTTCTTTTAATTTAATGTGGAGTTAGAATATTAAATATCACTTATAAATATGTTATTTAATTATATTTAGTTACCATAATATATTTTTAAAATATTACTTTTAAGTATCTAAACTCTTATATATTTATTAATATTATCAAATATATTGTGGAATATTATTTGCTGTCAAGATATACTTGAATAGATGGAAGAAAATAGCAATAGTTTTTTCTGAAATGTAAAATTGTATTAGAAAGAAAAATTACGGAATTTGCTTACAAAAAGATTACAATTATATTACAATTTTTGGTACAAATCTTTTGAAGAGGAAGGCAATTGGAGAGAAAGGTTAAAAAAAATTACTTTGGGCAATCAAGTTACTAATTTATTTTTTTAGTTCTATGTAATGATTTAAGTGTAGGTGATTTTCCATAAAAAAAACATGTTTCAATAAGTGCTTATGTTAAATAATATTATTTGTTACTAAAGGAAATTAATTTGTTAATACAATTTTGGTATGGTGCAGATGATTGGTGAGTCTTGGGATGTCACCAATGGATGTCGGGCTCATAGTGATGCTTCTACATACCTAGTATTTTGCTTAAAAAAAACTTGCCTATTTTGATATTAATCAATTGAATTGTTTATACCTGCCTACTTCCCTATGTGTTTGTATATTTTAATTACTTTTCTTTATAGTTGTCTACTTGATCAATTTGGTTCAGTCGATTCTTTAATACATTTTTGTTAAATAGTTGAATCGGATGTTTAGCTTGACATTTTTCTTTTTGTTTGTTTTTTATTTTTTAACAATAGTTGCCTACCTTGCAATTGCTAAGATAGTTTAGAAAATGGGTCGACTTGAGCTCCATGTGAAAAAAATTGATTCGTTATTTGCTCTAAATATTTGCATAGTTTTAAAAGAGGTAAGAGAGTAACCAAAGAAAGTGGCAGAGGATAAAATATAAAATCACTTTTGATAAAAATAAATATTTTTTTTGGTGAATTTATTAGTAGGAAAGAGGGAGTGGTTTTGAGTCATTCATATGTATGTATTCAATAGTTTTAAAATTAAATATGTATTATTTAATAATCCGAATGGGATAACACATCTCGTATGTAAAGAGTAATTTTAGCAATTGAAGTCATTTTAACTGTGAAAAATATCAATAAAGATAGTCAATTTTAATAATACGAGTAAGAATCAATTTTTAAAACAAATATGAAAGACGCCATAAAAACAAAATAGAAAGACTAATAATTATCTTGACATCTAAAAATACATATAACAACATGTTGTTGATTCAAATAAGATTGATATTGATTATATATATATATATATATATATATATATATATATATATATGATAAATATTACTATGATAACTTTCAGTTATATGCTTCAAATAAACAATATTCACAATAAGAATTACATTAAACCAAAATATGCTTCAGATCTCACATTTTCTACCTTTGTTTTCAAATGATATTTTTCCATATTTAAATGCTTAAACAATAGCCACAATATCAAATTTTAAAAGCCTTAACGGTATCATTGTTTTCACATTTAGAAGTTGCAAACAAACAAAAATCATGCGATGATTTTGTATTTCAAATAATACACAAATACATATTCATTTCTCTTTTCATTTGTTATTTTCAACATTTTAAAAAATAAAATAGTGTAAAATAATCACACATAATACGTCCGTCTATCGCACAATTTTTAATCATATCAATGTTTTCAGATTTAGAAGTTCCAAACAAAAAAATATGCAATATTTTTTCATTTCAAATAATACACGAATACTTATTTGGTGCTCTTTTGAATTGTTATTTCAATATTTAAAAATACACACATCAAAAATTAAAGTATGGTCACTTCCACAATATTATATGATTAAATATATTGTTAATATTTGGTCAAAAAATAATGTTAATATTAATTAATATCTTTAAAAATAATAAATTACATTATTGTATTTTATTTTAAATATATTTCCTTTAATAACTTAGATGCATACAATAATTTGAATAAGTCCAATCATATTCATTTTTTTTTTCTTGACCGGGTATATTCTTTTTTTTTTTTTGTTTGAAGTAAACTACTAATGCATTTCATTAACAATCGATCAAGAATACAAGGTGGTGGATGATAAAAAACCTCGGGGACTAGCTAAGAAAAGTGTTGTCCTTGGAAGGCTATGAGCCACACTGTTCGCTTGTCTCCCAACGAAACTTACACCAAAGTTTGAACAAGAAAATAATAAATCCCTATTAGCCTTAACCACGCCTCCAAACTCGACCCCCTCTTTTCGTGGATTTGTAACATTATTCACAACCTCTTGGCAATCAAGTTCAAAAGTGACATTTGAGAGACCCATGCTACGAACCCATCGAATAGCTATAAGAAGCCCAAAGGCTTCGCCTGTGAGACACATGGACGCAGTAGAGGAGCCATCTGGGCCCGGGCCGAGACAAAACTCCCATGCCCATCCCTTATGCACATGCCGAAACTAGTTCTACCAATGTCTTCAAAGAAGTTTCAGATCGACGTTGTATTTGAAAGATCCTCGCTCCTGAGCTTCCCAAGAGGTCAGGCGAATTCCGACTAGTCATCATTAAAGTTGGGAGCTCACTTCATTTGCTCTTCGCCAATCACCTATAAAAGAACTAGAGCTGCCAAGTATGTTGGAGGATGAAGTTTGTTTGTTCTCTCACAGCTTTTGATTCCTCTCATACGGACACCCCACATCGTGGGAGGCAAAAACGACCTGCTTCTTCAAGCTCCACTGCCACAACACCGAAATCATAGCTCAGTGGAAGGACCGTGAAAATCTGCAGCAATGATGGATATAGTGTCATAGATGAAGCCGCGCCCAACATTCAACACTCGTTAGGACAAGTAAGCATTAAGTGCCAAAGGTTTTCAAAGTCCATATTGCAGCAAACACGGATGGTAGGGCAAGAAATACCTCTTTTTATTCAAATGCATTCTAGTAGGAGAGTATCTCCGCATGCAGCCACATAAAACAGCTTTATACGAGCTGGAATTTTCATTTTCCAAATTAACATCCGCCTCCCTCCTTTCGCAAGTGATCATAGTTAACCAAGGAAGTTGTGGCCAAATGGTACGGGTTTTGACATAGTACATACCGCCTTTATCGAGCCTCCCAAATCAGCCTGTCTTCATCCACTATATCCAACAAGGGGGCCTTGAGAATCTCCATGGCAATAGGTGCATGAAAACTGCTATGGATCAAACTAGTATCCCATTCTTTCGCATTTAGGCAGCCAAAGATCACTAACCTTCAAAGAGAGTGATTCCAAAGGGGAGGGACATATCAAACTGCAGCTTCGGCCTTCACTCAACCAAGGGGACTCCCATAAGGGAATATTTGTACCAGTCCCAATGTGCCATCTAACCCCAAGTTGCACCAACGGCTTTGGCATCCAAATGCTTCTCCAAGTATAAGAAGGGTTGTTCCCCAAATTGGCCTAAAAAAAACTTCCTTGTGAGAGAAATATTTTGCTTTGAAGATCTTTTGTCACAAAGTGCATCCGGCTTAGATATAAAATTCCAAGCTTGCTTGCCCAACATAGCTAAGTTAAAGGCATACATGTTCCGAAAGCCAAGGCCATCCCACCTCTTAGGCATAGATAGCATATCCCATGACAACCATCGAATACCCTTATCATCATTATTACTCAATCCCCACCAAAATGAATTAAGCATTTTTTTCAATCTCATCCCCAATAGAGGGAGGAATGAGATACATGCCCATACAATAGGAAGGAATAGCTTGGGCTACTGATTTAATCAACATTTCTCTACCCGCCTAGAAAGCATCTTCCCCTTCCAAGAACTCACCTTATTCCGCATTCTATCTCTCACATAGTTAAAGATTTGACGCTTGTCTCCTTCCAATCAAAGAGGGAAGACCAAGATACTTGCCAACCCTCTTCACTGGTTTTGTTTGCCCTAAAGCCACCTCATAGAAAGCAAGGTTTTCTTTCACTTTAAGCACTTCATTTTCCCTAGCTCTCATAAACAAAAACTATCATCCAAAAAAGAAGATGAGTGATGATATGAGCTCTCCTACTGGATTTTGATACCATGTAATTCTCCCCTCTACTTCCAAAGATTCTTAATAAGCGGCGCACAAACCTTCCGTACATAAGATATAGAGGTATGGAGATAAAGGATCCCCTTGTCGAAGGCTCCGCCCCGCCATCACCGAGCCTGCCTTCTCATTATTCATGAATATTGAATACTGAATCGAGGTGAGACACATCATCATCCAAGACACCCAATGCTCGCAAAGCCAATTTTCGTAAGAATTTCCCTGAGATAGACCCAACTAACACGATCATAGGCCTTACTCACATCTAATTTTCAAAGTAGCACCCTCTTCGACTTCACATAACGGAGAATCTCAGTGGCAATCAGAGCATTATCCACTATAGAGCACCCAACAACAAACGCAGATTGTTCCTCGAGGTACATTTGGCAATAACCTTGACAACTTGTTAGCAAGAGTCTTTGATTAGATCTTGTAAATAACATCGCATAGAGAGATGTGCCTAAAATCTTTCATAAGTACTAGGAAGCTCACACTTCTGAATCAACACTATGTTTGTATCATTGATAGCCCGAGGATAACACCATCCGAAAGCCAACCCCTACAACCAAACCACTACATCTTGACCACACAAATTCCAAAATCTCGATAAAAGCCGCATTCAAACCATCCGCACCCGGGAGATTTGTTCTGGATTCATGTCTAAAGTATCTTTTCTGAACTCCTCATCCGTAGTGCGGGCCAAAAGAGCCTCATTATCCGGATCTGAAATTTTGATTCACAAGTTTACTACCCGAGTCACATCATTGTTTTGAGCAGAGAAGAGATTCGGAAAATAGTTGCTAGCAAGATGGACAAACCATGTTAGGAGTCCACTATTATACCATCATCATCATGCAAAGAATCAATTCTATTAACTTTCCTTCTAGAAGAAGCGAAGCATGGAAATACCCGATATTAGAGTCCTCCTTTCAACCAAGTGAGCTTTGGCTCTTTGCCTCCAAGAGGTCTCTTCCTCGACTAGCGCCTTAGCAAGCTTGATTCCGAGAGCATTAAAGTGATTAACTCCAAGATGATCAGTTATATACCTAAGCTCAAGAAGCTTCTTCTTTCAAAAGCAATGTCAACACGGAAATCGGACCACAAGGCGACTCCAAGCTCAAGATCATGGGTACAACTAGCAATCTTATCGAGATACACTCGAGGAAAACACGCCAACTCCCCACAATTAAGTCCTCAATACCCTCCTCTAGAAGCCAATAATTTTCAAATTTAAATATTTTATGACTAACCGAGACGAGCCCGCATGTCTTGTAGAAAAGAATAGGATCTATGATCTGAGGATTGGACGCTACAAGGTTCAGCAATCTCAGCATCGTGGGGAAGAGATACCACCACCAGATAACCATGGCTCTATCTAGCCCTCTTCAATTTCATTACCCAACCACTTACTTTGCCTGGAATCGGGTAACCAGGTAAGAGGAATGTCGGAGAGGTCACACCGGTGAGATAGTATTTCGAATCATCTAGGCCACAGAGGCGAAATGTCACCATACCCGCTCACTACAAGAAATTAAGTGTTTAGCGATCGAATATTAGCTGTCTCTATTTAGCGACTGAATTTGTTTATGCTAAATTAAAAAATCTTCGCTAATATTTGCTACCAATTTTTTTATCCTATTGCTACCCAACAGGACCGATATATTCCGATCGCTAAATATATTTTATTTTTTAAAAATTCCGATAAAATTAATTGCTGCACACAATTTAGCGCCGATATAATTTGGTCGCTATATATATTTTTTTATTTTTGTTAATTTACTTTTTAAAACACCTTAAATAAAAAAAATAAAACGTAAAAGTAATTAAATAAAAAATAATAGTAATCTTTGTCAAAATTTAAATAATTACAAACTGTGTCATTCCATGCAGTTTTCCCTCCCCAAGTATTAACACATCTAGACAAAGTTAAGCATAACCGCATCTGGCAACTTAAGTTGTTTAACCCATTCACA